>JAJJMB010009048.1:0-24929 GCA_023531105.1 Papaver atlanticum | reverse complement strand
TCGCCGCAAGAGCTTATTTCTCTAAAAATACCTACAAAGACATAAAACACCATAATAAGTACAAAAATGGGTACTAATAATATATACAATAGAGATGAAAATAGACACATAAATGCGTCTATCGCCCTTTCACAACAACAATACAAGCTAGAGTTTACAAGTATAAATGGTAACCCAATCAACAAAAATTAAGATGTAAAATTATCATCCTAGTGCTAATGTGAAACATAATTTTTTTCCTTCCAAGCAAAGGGCATACGAAAATATGAAAAAAAGGGTTTATCAAAATTTTGCATATCACAAGTATGGTAAATAAATGGTCCCTCCATGTCGGCAAGGTAAAGACTATGTTTGTTGATACTAAATTAGTTATATAAATTTTTTGCTTCTTACGTGTTAAACAAACAATCAATATAGATATATAAATGGTCCCTCCATGTCTGTAAGATAAAATTGATCAAAATCAACTGAGATGCATCAACAAAAAAAAAAGAAAAAAAGAAAGAAAGATAAATCAGTTAGAATTACTTGCTTAATACCAAATAATAAGTTGTTTTTTATTTACTTACAAGGTACATCATCAGGGCCACCTTTTTTCAGCATTATTCACATTTTAAGTAGGTTTTCAGTAACATCTTCTCCAGTGATATCATTCACATATAGATATTCAAACTCTTCCAAGTGATATCATTCACATATAGATATTCAAACTCTTCCAAGATGGGGTTTTCCATATGTAACCTTATTTATGATACATTGATATCATCAGAGTTAAGTTGATGTCTGTATTCTTGAGAATAAGATAAAGGTTAAAACAAAGAAATATGATGGATATTTATGAAATCAAAATAATTTCTTAATCTTAGAAATCTTACAAAACCGCTTTTATATATGGAACAAAGAGCGTAATGATTGCTAAATAACTTTTTTATTCCATTTGTCAATTATATTAATTTCCAGAGGATTTTGAAAAAGCAAAACGATGAGCAAGTTGTTGAACTAGCTTATCGTAAGAATTTGATTGCTGAGGTTGATCAAACGCTTCGGTATTTCTTTTGAATTATAGAGTCTTCAACTATAAAATATTAATTGACGTTGATTGAAGTAGCACATAATTTCAGAGTGTTACCAATAGTAAACAAACTGGTGAGAAAAATTGGTGAGTCAAAAATATTAAAATCCTTTTCCCGAAACCCCCTTTTACCTTTTTAGTTGCTTTGGAGAAGATATTTTGAGTTGAAAGAATGGAGAAGATAAAACAAAATTATTTTGGGAGAGTTGAAAAGACTATATTTGATAAGATTTAGGATTGAGATTATCATCACACATGATTTTACTTTGAACATAATCCAAATAAGATATTTTTTGAGAGTAGCAAACGAGGAGATATTTTTTAAAAGCAGTTCAGGTGTGAGTAAATATTTTTCAAAGCAGCAAATTTTGTTGTTGTTCAAAGACGATTGATGAGTTTTGTAGTTGTAGTAAAAATGATTCGATTCTCTCGAACTTATGAAGGATAACTTTAGACTTAAATTCAAAACTAAAATAGAAAAATCACTAATAATTATAACAAACACTGACAAAGTTGATATCAATATTAAAAGAACAATGAGGCTGAGATTCCACTATTTTCCAAGTTCAAAGTGATTAAATCCAATATTTATATTTATTCAATTTTTGCGTTTAATTTGATTCTAAACTATTGCAACATGTAGATTTTCAAAATAACAAGTGTAAATCCAAAGTATAGAGCATCAAAAACCTATGGCTAAGCATGCTCTATCAAAAGAAATAACAATTGCTTAACAAAAATCATTCAAACAATTATAAATCAAGGCAAATAATCATAAAAATAATTGAAATAAAATAAATAAAATAGAATATACCACTTTTTGTTGGAAAAATAGCTTCCTCTATCGCCTCAGCAATGGGGTTTAGCTCCTCATATTAATCATGATCTCAAAATACATGTTTATGGCTCAAAAGTTGATTAAAAGGAAGAAAAGGGTAAACTGTAGTCGCTGAAAGTCTAAAACAGACGACTGAATCGTTACTGAAAGGCTTCGGTGACTGCAGGCAGGAACGATAGAAACTCGTTGTCACTGAAAATAAGTCTGCCTCTGCGACTATTGTATGTGGGTCTTATGTTCTTCCTCGTATTCTCCGGCAACAGCAGCAGCAGCAGAACGCGTTCTCCTCCCGTTGATTTTTTCCGCTTCTCTAAGGCTCTAATCTTTCCCCTAAGGTCTTGGTTACCTTCCTAAGACTCTTACCAACCCTTTTATACCTAATAGAGTAAGGAAAATTCGAGAATATCTTTGATTTTCTTTCTCCACAGCGAGTCACGATAATTCCTTTTTCTCATCAGCTGCACGTCTCCTCAGTCAATCCAAGCTGTCCAAACTCTTCCTGTGATAGAATCAAATCTCTAAGAAGATTTCCTTCCTCTTCTTCACGTAAGTTCCCATACATAAACCAAGAAACTTGCCCAAAATAAACCGTGATATTTTTAACCTTTTTTCGCCTCCAATTCGAGTTCTAGCCACTTTGGATCCATTCCAACACCCTTACCTCGCCTGTTAGGTCCATAGGAGCAAACCCAATCAAATTCAGCCCTTTAATCTCCATAAAAATCGATCAACAATCCAACTCTAAATCCGTCTGTGAAAAGAAAATTTTCCCGCCAGTTTTCTGTTTTTGAAAATGTGAAGAAATGTGATCTGCCCCTATCCAGTCCCGGTCTGTGTTTAGCACCTGCTTGGAAATGGGTTACCCCTTATCCAAAATGAGAGTCTGAATAGCAAATGTCCTCCTAGGTACCTTTAACAACTTTTCGAGCCAATTTTTTGCCGCAAAAGCCTATTCCTCCAAAAACACCTACAAAGGGATAAAATACCAAAATTAGTACAGAAATGGGTACTAACAGTATACACAAAAGAGATGAAAATAGACACATAATGCGTCTATCAACGATCAAGTTTACCCGAAAATTGCATACTAAACTGGTCCAATTTATTTTGTTCTAAGCGCCATGTTGTCGGAGGCTGCTTTAAAATTAGGCGGTTAACCCTTTTTTTTATAGAAGTGGCACAAACCGTTCGTAAACTATACATAAATATCTATACCAGCAATTAGGCGATTTTACATTTAATTTTGTCGGGTGTTTAGTCTTCACAAGAATTAAATGTATTTTTGTAGAGATTGAACGATAGTGTATTGAAACGATGTACTTTTTTATTTATTAGCCTTTCTATGATGTTTTACTTAAGGTCTAACTACGTAAGAATAAGCCCCGTGGATTGACTTGCAATATCTGATATATGTTTTACTGTGAATCAAGTTAATCAATGCTTATACAACAGTAGTGTTTGGTGTGTCACCAAGTGGCCAGGATACATTCGATTTTCCAACTACTGTCCGTGATCTTCCCCTCCTCAAGTAACGTACTGGATTTTGTTAATCGGATGGCAGGCCGTCCATCGCGTCCCACGCTGTGTGTATTGATTATGTGTCTTAAAGCGAATCATAAATTGCTTATTAAAAAATAAGGGATTCATAGATTAGGTTTTCATTGTATGTAACGCACAGCTCTTTCATTGGGTTTTCATTCCTTTACCGATTAACATCTTATCATGTTCTTGAGAAATCTTTGCCTCTTGGCTTCCATATTCCATAATGTATCATTCATAAACCCTTTATGCCTTTTTCCTCTCTCAACAATAACAGACGGTATTCCCAATCGATATTGGGGGAAAAAAACGCTCATCCTTGCATTAATTGCATCCTCTCTATATAATGGCCGATCCCAATCAAGATCAGCATCAGTTCCTATCGAATATGTAAGTCTTCTTTCCCTAGCTCTCAATTTCGTTTATTTTCTATACTGTGCTTATTTTTTCCGTAGCCACCACATGAGGAGGGATTGTCATTCAATTAGGGTAAACCCGGTTAGTGGAGAGTGTTGAAACTGAAGAAGGTCTATATATTCTACAGAGTATAGAAACTCTTACATAGAATTTGTATTCTTCAAATTGTAAGTGACACCCGTTTTTGAAATTTTGTTTCTGCTAATTAAAATATGGATTTGTGCAGGTTTTAATGTACATTATAACATCTTCCAGATAAACTCAAGGAAGAAAATGTATATTGTAACATCTTTCAAATAAGCAGGTAGCTACTTCACTTTTCTTTTTGTAGGATTTAAGCTCTTAGAGCTGTTTGCTAAGGTTTTTTGTGTATGACTTCTCTTCTTCAAACTGTTTTTTTTTTTTTTTTTTACTGAGGAATTTGATTTTGTTTAGAGGATTTTGATTTTGTTTAATGATTTTTTGATATACGTTTTCTTAGTTAATGTTGTGTTGCTAAATGCAATAATGAGGATCGTTCCTCTAGATGAATCCTCCAGCTAGAGATCACAAAATTTATGGATGGAAAGTAAGCAAATTTTCAGTTCTATCATGGTGGATACAAATCTTTTATTCACAATCAATACTGGAAAATGCTCTTTGAAATGCAGGTAGGCTAAACTTACTCATGATAATCCCAAGAGCTATACATATAGCATCTTGGCTATATTTTACAACAACATTTTTTTCTCAGTGCTCTGAACTTATTTTAAAACTTGGGTAGCTTGATTAATCTGTGTGTTTTATTCATCTATATGGTAATTAGTTTGAGAATTTTAGAGAGTCTTTATACTGGATATGGAAGTCTGACTAACTGTGAGTCTCATTGGGTATATATTCGAGCTAAAGGATTGTTACAAATTTGAGTAATACTTTTTCATTTCTCTTTAGGCTTTTCCTTAACTTTGTTCTCAACAAAATAACTTCTGGATCATACGTCTAATTTTAAATGTTAGATTACTAAATCTTTTGAACATGTCTGTATGTATTAGTACTGAAAGGTACCCTTCGACATGCTATAATCCAGGAAAATACACTTTGGATTGTGTTGCATCTCATACATTTTATTGAGATCCTAGACCTACTGGAATTCAACAACTCAGGGTTTCGCATTTTATTGAGATCCAGCAACAAATAATTTTAAATTATTATAAATTTGGTCTTCTGTTTTCTATTTATTGCATATGAATGGAAATTCCGTCAACCCACTTCCTCTTTGGCTCTCCTATTTTACTTCATTTTTGTGGAAATTTGGATGCACTAATGCATTTGCTGATACAGGGGAGAAGTTACACACCATCATTCCTAAGAATCTTATCTGGAAGTTCGTTAAGCAGATATGAGAGTGGTTTGTGCTCTACAGAAAAATTACATTTGACCGCTGCAAAATTGTAGCTCTGGCCTGCCAACAGTGAGAAGAGGGCATTCTTTAGGTAGAACAATGCAGTCACTGCTCTCGATGCTTATTCTGTTTCAATTATTTCACGCAATTTCGGTTTCGTTGAGTTTGAAGACCTTGAATCGAAGCTTCAGAACCTAAACCATACAGGTAAACTGTATTGCTAATGTGCTGCTTTCAACCATCTCGATATGCTTACTTTTTTATCGTTTTGAATGCGCATGTCGTTGGTTTCTAAAAAAACATAATTTTATAACGTTTTATTTTTACTTATTGTATTGCAGACAAAAGGGACTTACGGATTTGCAAAAAATGCAATATGAACATGTAACTTAAGTCTTTTGACTTCGGTTTTTCTCAAGGGTTGCATAAATCAGGTTTTCATCTGAAGGTATGAATTTGTTTATTTTGTGAAGAACTGTAGTTTAGAATTCAAATTATATTGGTGGATTAGTTGTTACCATTCCGTAGGACTTTAGATTATTTTGGGGGTGCTGCATGTAAACTACGAGCTTCTATTAGACAAACTGAATAAATGCCCATTGATATCTTGAATATGACAGGGTTTAAGCTACTATCAACTAATTGTGCAGTGTGCACAATTTAACATACATAGAAGATAATACTTAACAGAAATTTGAAGCTACTCCAACTGGCGCTTTGCGGGAACTTATTCGGAAATGTTTTTTTAAAGGAAATATGTATTGGTTGTTAAACTCATATTTGAATATAATGAAGTTCATTTGTGTTCCCGCTTCTTAATTTTTAATCAAGAAAATTTTCCATTATTTGTCATAAAAAACTCTGTTAGGTTTAGGTACTGCTTCTTATATATGTTCATATGTTATATACTGCTTCTTTACATTCGTCCGAAATTGGCCTTGCTGCTATATACTGATATGGTTTGATACATCTTTTGGCAGTCACATTGAGCTATTGGTTTCTTTGCAAATACTTCAAAATTGTAATTTGGTGTTTTGAGAATTTGAACTCCTATCGGCTCTTAATTTAAGCTTTGATCAGGCAACTTGTTTTTGTACTTAGCATCCAACCAAAAGAAATAAATACTAGGAGGGTAAGAACATTGAAAGACAAAAGTAGAATGTACCGTTACCACTTTTTTTGCTGTGTCATTTAAGATTTGAGGCAAGTTAATAGTTAGGCAATACTTAATCTTTTTTTCAACTGATTCATTAAGATATTTTACTAATGTCCCTACCAAAAAATTAATGGAGGCGATAAATTGGTTCTACTGCGAGAATGAGTTCAAGTAGGTAAAGAAATATTATTAGCACACAGAATCAGGGAAGACACCAAGAGAATTAGGAGAACAAAAAGTAACATATTAATCTCATCACATTATGGAAAAAGTTTGTTTGTTCTTAAATGTACGATTACGCATTCTTTCTTCAGAATAATGAAGAATTTTATTCCTTTCACTAAGAATCTGTAGGGGAAGTTCCTTTTTGATGGTCGAGATGGTAAAGAACGAAGGTGCGACCTATAGGCCCTCTTTTGAGTTTTGAAAATATTGTTGGTTAAGAGTGTGTTGGCAGTGAAACTATTAACTTGGGAAGGTTTAATTTTTTGGACAACGTTTTATGGTTTCGGCGAGAATCCAATAAGATAATGGAACTTCTACTTATGTAGTATTCCATTACATCAAAGAGGTATAAAATCAGGGTTAAATATTAACTAAAACAAGAAAAGATTTCCACAAGAGATTTTACATTATGTTTTGGAAACAATCACTACGGTAACTCAAACTTTTAACCTGAGTTTTAGTAAAATTGGGTAATTCGGTCATCAGAGTTAATGACACTACGAAATAGCCCGTGTCGTAACATATATGCAACATCCTTATACAACTCATTTTTCTGCAGCCAAGAGGACTCTCATATATAATAAAGGCACCTTGAATATGATTGTATTCTTTGTTTTACAAATGACAGTTTTTTAGGTGTAAATTGAGATAGGTAGATGAGGGTATTGTATTTCCTCATCTTCGATCATTTCCAATCTTCTAAGGAACATAAAAATGTTGGGCTTTCTTCGTTATAGCCAAGTACATAGCTTTCACATACCATGCAATTGAGCTAGGTTTTCTTTTTCTTCTTTTGCTCAAGCACCTCCACTTATCCTTACCATATATCACAAGTCTTGGTTGTGACAATATTAGCTCTATTTTTCGGTAAAATATTAGTTAGTTCAATAAACGTACGAGTTATTAATTAGCTCAATTTGAGCAATCTAAAACTCTGTAAATGTTTTACATAGTTACTATAGTCGCAGATAACATATTTTTACGGAGGCTAAGTTAGCCAAAAGTTAGGATGTTTTGGGTTTTTTTTCTTCAATTTTTTATCAGACAAAAACAAAAGAATGTATGATTATTTATTTCTCTTGAAGCATGTGGTTAGATGATAACAATGAATTTAATACGATCACAAGAACATGAAAAAATTTCCAAAAATAAAATGGAGGGAATTATGAGAATTTGCTTAGGCGGGAGGAACTTCATTTTGGCGCTCATTACTAATTCTCCCCCACACCCTCCTCACCAGCGTGGGACCCAAAGCACATAGAAACAAAACAGAAAATATAAATAAAATAAAATAAAATAAAAACCTCTAAATTCTTTCTTTGTTCATCATCGATTTTTCTCTCATCATCAATTAAAAACCCCAAAATCAATCAATCAATCAAGAACCAGAAGAACAAGAAGAAACGAATTCCTCAGAGAAGTAGAAGAAGCCCTAATTGTACCCCCAAAAGAAAGAAGAACTAGTTCAGTCTTAGTTATTAGGGCAAAATCAAAGAAAGAAACTCTCCAGAATTCAGTAAGTTTTTCTTGATTCTTCTCAATAATTCATGTTTAAACTCAAAATTACTCAAATATGTTCTTATTAGCTCAAATTAAACTCTAATTTGTTATGAATTTGTTCATTTCCCTTCCCAAATGTTCCACAAGAAACTTTTGATTTCTCGATCCGTCAGACTAATAATAGTAAGAAAACCTAGTCGATTTTATTTTTTAATACTTTCAAACTCCTCGTCATGTGAATGCAGTAACTTATACCTAGCTCATTAAATTAGACATGTTAATTGTTTTTTTTGAATTTTTAAAACTCTATCCCAGAATTCGTACAAAACCCTAGATTAAACAGTCTATTTTCTTTTTAGTTCTCTTCATGTCAATGCAGTGACATAGACTTAGCTGATTAATCTGTTTCAATTAAACTTGAATTCTCATGAATTTGTTCTTTCATTTAGCTTATATGAGTGAGTGACTTTTGATCTTGAATTTTTCTTGCAGGTGAAGACGATAATTCACAAGGAATTTTACTACATTGTGATGTTCATTGGTACAATCCAGTGATTATTAAGAAAGATGAGTAGTAGAGTTACAAGAAACAGCAAGAACAAAAAGAGTAGATATGAGGAAGAAGCTGGATCTGCCTCTGAAATCTTAAGGAGAATATGTGCTACTGGTGATGTTACTAAAGATGATATAGACCAGTTATATTGCATTTCTAAACCTGTTTGTCAAGGTTGTCGTGTGAATTCGAAAGATAATCCTAACTGTTTCTGTGGACTTGTTCCACCTTCTAACGGATATAGAAAGGCAGGTTTATGGCAGAAGATACCAGATGTTTTACTTAATCTTGGTCATGATCCATCTGAGGAACTTCGTGTGGACGAAGGTTGGCCTGCTGGTTTAACTAATCTTGGTGCTACGTGTTATGCAAATAGCATACTTCAGTGTTTGTATATGAATTTGAAGTTTAGGGCTGGTGTTTTTGCGGTGGAGCCAGAGTTGTTGAGGCAGAATCCTGTGCTGGATGAGTTAGCAAAGCTGTTTGCTGGGTTGCATTCGAGTGTGAAGGCTTTTATTGATTCGTCTCCATTTATTAAAAAGTTGGAGTTGGATAATGAGATTCAGCAGGATAGTCATGAGTTTCTTACTTTGCTTCTTAACTCGCTGTAACAATCTCTTAGCCGCTCTAAGGTTCCAAATTCGAGGACCATAGTACAAGATCTCTTCGTTGGAAGTGTTTCAAATGTGACTCGGTAAGATTACATTACTTATTTCCTTATGCATTAATTTATAAAGATGAAATGTTTAGCTTGTTTAATCTAGTAGCTACATGTTTTGGTTGTTAATGCAATTATATGTTGATATAACAAAAAAGAAAGAAAGCACTCGGACTAACTTTCCTTTTACCACAAGTTGCTGTCACAAAAATGAGTTAGTTTCCCAGTACTGCATTCAACCAGCTTAGTTTAATGGTTCATAGTTAACTATTAATGCCATAACCCATTGTCAACAGCATATTTATGGGTTCCTAGTTATCCTTTAAAAGACCAATTTACTTTTCGTTCAAACGCCTTGGCGTTCTGCTGCATGGAGCAGTTGTATAATTTTCCTGCATGTTATAAACTGATTTATATGTTCCGCACTTATACTGTTGCAGGTGCTCAAAATGTGGACAAGATTCTGAAGCTTCTTCAAAGGCGGAAGACTTTTATCATCTTGAGTTAGGCATCCAAGGTTTCAAAAACTTGGATGGGAGTTTAGATGACTATCTTAGCATGGAAAAGTTAAGTGGGGACAACCAGTATTCGTGTGTGCCATGTGGTATACAAGTTGATGCTACTCGGTGGATTAAACTGCGCACCCTTCCAGATGTGCTTAATTTTCAGCTCAAGCGCTGCATTTTCCTTCCAAAGGTGCTTATATATATATATATATATATCTAATGCAGATTTCTCTCTACACATTATCGTGTTATCTGTACCTTTCACAATTTCTTTGAACTAGTGAAAGTTATGCTTAGTACATTTTCATGGCCAAAGTTATTTTGGCGTTTTTGGATATTCGAGCTAATAGAGAAGAAATCTACTGTTAATTTTTTGTGAACTAGATAATTTTTTTTTAACAAAGCAGCTGAACCACTAATTTATTCTTTCCATTATAGGAAGATATCTTTATACAGAATGCCCCCACCATTTCACTGATACTAACTTATTGGAAGTAATAAAATTCATAAGTATCTCATGCCATACAAACTGCGCTGCAATCACCCGTTCCCATATAGCATGCTTATGTCACTGATTTAGCCGAATTGCTTTCCTTTTCGCTTTGTATTTCACTATTTTGAGCTGTCTGTGTACTGGTCAATATCTTCTGGATTGATATCATTGTATTTGTATTTGCAGAGTACCACAGGGAAGAAAATAACTTCGTCAATTAGTTTCCCAGGAGAACTGCAAATGAAGCACAGATTGAATGAGCCATCTCAGTCAGAATTATTATACGATTTGTCAGCAATACTTGTTCATAAAGGAGCTGGTGTGAATTGTGGGCATTATTTATCAATTATTAAGGATGAACGAACCGGAGAATGGTGGGAATTTGATGATGAGACTGTGTCAAAGAAAGGTTATCATCCATTTGGAGAAGACTCTTCTAGCTCCACTGCAGAACCAATGGAAACTGAACCAAACTTGCAGCCCCCTTGTTCTGAACAAATGGTTGTTTCTAATGGGAATCATGTCGATGTTGGTCAAGTACATTCTTCAGCTTCTAATAATGGTTGTCAGGCAAAGACCTTTGAATCAGCTGATGCATACATGCTGATGTATCGTCGTCGAAGCACCACAGAAAGCAAAAACAAAGCCTTCAAAGATACTGAAAGATGTAGTGAGCCAGTGCCTCAACGCGATGATAAATGTCTCCCACCTCATCTCTTTGAAGAGATGAAGATATTGAACGACTCGTATCTCTCTCTTTGCCGAAGTCACAAGCAGAAAAAGGAGAAAGAGACGGCAGGAATTGCAGAACGAAGACAGGAAGTGAGATCCATTCTCTCAGAAGCTCCTGCTTCTTCAGTTGAAGAGCCTTACTTCTGGATAACTACAGACTGGCTTCGCCAATGGGCTGATACCAATTCCCCTCCGTAAGTGTCTATTTGTGTTGTTCTCTATTTCTATTTTGTTAATATCTTCTCACAGTAAATTTGCAAATTTTAGTGGCCTGTTATGGTGATCCGCACAGTGAGTTCATAGAACACAGAAAACATCGAGATGCCTGGACTAGTATTATGTATACTTGTGAAGCAGCAAACAACAGATACGCCTTTTCTACCTAGAATTAGTCATCTACAGATTTTAGAGAAGGGATTTGTGGAACTTGTAGTTTTATACATGCTGCTGATGAGATTTAGATTTGAGGAACTAACTGGATGGAGATTACCATCTGAGTAGGTTACCAACAAGTTCTAGCCCTTTAGGTGTCACGTTGTCCTAGATTCCGCTTTCTTTTTTATTATATATTCTTTGAATCTTTTGAGTCATTACTTTGCAATTTAGACGTTTCTCTGTTCAACTATCTCGATAGGCTTTTAAGGAATTTTGCTCTACTAGTATAAGTTATGGAACTTAAATTGTGCAAGAACTGAGAAATGGAGTTTACTTTGCTATCTATTGCAGTGTCATTGACAACACATCAATTCAGTGCTCACACGGTCGAGTTTCAGTATCAAAAGTTGGCTCTATGAAGCGTTTGTCAGAAGGAGCCTGGACAAGGTTGCTTTCCAAGGTATTCTTGCCTATTTGTCTTTAACTTTGTGGACATATATGGATATCTGCTTGACCTGCTAATGTCGTCAACTAGTAGCTGCAGTGAAATCTGACAAAGCAAGCTCGACTCTTCGAGCTGCTTGTTCTATGCATTATCTCAACTTGTTCAATTAGGTAGTTCACCCAAATAGTTTGGTTCCTTGTGGAAGCATTGCATGGCTCTTTTGTTGTATTCCAATCTAAATTGAGAGTAGGCACATAACATTTACTTTAGTTCAAGGAACAGTTTTTTTTTTTTCACGTATGCTCCTAATTGGACATCTTTGAGGGTTTTTAGTGCAACGAAGGCCTGGATTGGCCACTTCAGCCATTTGGATTAGAAGTTTCATTGATTTCTGTTAAACATTTAGCAAATTTTTTTTCTTTTTTTCTTGGCCATTTCATCTGTTTATTTGCTCACATGTTAGCTCTGATAATGGAACTTTTGACTCTAGTATGGTGGTGGGCCAACACTATCCAATGATGACCTCTGTATCGAATGCCTAAGGGATGGGGCGAAGACGATGGTTCGTGCGAATGACTATAGGGATCAAAGATCCTCTTTCAAGGAGATTGCAGATGCCTCACTTGCTGGAAAATCTCTGGATGGGACGTTGTACTATGTATCTAGGCCTTGGTACGGATTCCACTGTCCTCTCAGTTAGTCTCTTTATATACTTTTAGGAATATGGTGTCACCAAATACTATAGTTTTGGCTGTACTTTAGAACCCACCCATTTACCACTTTGTTGTATTCCCTTAAAGATATTCTACTATAATTTAGTATAAGAGGAAACCAGAATCCAGAAGTAGGTAAATCCTTTATCAGCTGGAGAAAAGTTACCGAAGAATCTATTGCACCGACGGGATGAACTGAAGGCTTTAATGAATCTTACCTGAAGAGACATGTCAGAGTGTAGCCATTCAAAATCCATTGGGATGACAAACTGTCTCCTAGAGTTAAACTGCTAAAGGGGTGGCTTTAATGACATGTTAGGGTATAGACATTCAAAAACCACGGTTTGTCATGTATATGCTGTCTGTCGAGATCGAATCTTGTTAAACGAACGTCTACACTTCCAGTTGTATTACATTTGCTCTTGTAGGTTTTGTTATTGAAGGTTCTCGAATGATGTTAGTTTGCTTTGTTGCACAGGTTGCAACAATGGTCACGGAGAAAAAATGTGGATTTTCCCGGTGAAGCTGACATTGGCCCAACAGCTTCTATTAGGTGTCCCCATGGAGAGCTTATGCCGGAACAAGTGGCTGGGGCGAAGCGTGTGTTGGTTCCGGAGGATCTCTGGCTCTTTCTTTATGAAGATTCCAACAAGGTGAAACCCGGAGATGTTTTGGGTTGTTCAACATTTCCCTCGGAGGCAGAATCATGTGCTATATGCAGTGTCGAACTTAATGAAGTGGCATGCTTTGAAGATACTCTGAGGTAGATATGCTGATATTGATATTTGCAGTAGCATAAAGTTTTTATTGCACCTTATTGATTTAATATCTTTGTTAAATTTACAGAGCAGCAAAGATCAAAGAACGCCAGAATCATGAGAAATTACTTCTGGGAAAGAATGATGCGCTTAATCCAGGCAGCAAGTATTACTTGTTGCCTTCATCATGGCTTACTAAGTGGAGAAGTTACATTACAGCAAGTGGGAAGATGGTGTCTTCACCTGTGGCTGCCAGACCTGACCCTTTAGAGGGCGTTATCGATTCTCTGATATGTGGGAAAGTAAGTGGTAATCTTACATGGATATTGTAGAATTTTTATTTTATTTTTGTTGGACACTATGAACCTATCTCCTTTCAGTTAATGTTTTTTGAGTAACTTCAACTTTACATGAACAACAAAAAATGGAAACACCTAGTACCTATTAATATATCAAGTGACACAGTTTGAGATTTTGAAATGACAGCCGTTTGGTGTTATTAAATCTCACAACTTTTTAATATAAATGGTAGCTAGTTAGCTATATTTGCTAAAATGTGGCGTAGGTTCTAAGTTAGCTTATTTGGCTGCTGTAGCTTGTTTTTTTGTTCGATATGATAAGTCTCTTTATTTTTTTATTTTATTTTTGCATACCAGCATTCACGGCTGTTAGAAAGGCCTCTGGATCTTTACTGCAAACGTGGTCTTATTCTTCAGAAGCCATCTACCGTAAGTGTGTAAAATTGTTGCATTATTTTAATTGTGATTTGGTCTTAAAGCAAGCTTTTGACAAGCATTCGTCATGTATGATGCTTGTTGCTCATTCTACCTATTCTTCTGATATCAATAGATGTACCATATGTGCATCTATATTGGTGAATAGTTTTTCATCTTGAACAATCCCTCATGTGCTCGAGGTCGCATACTGCGAAGGTTTTGGTTTTTCTAATTCCTATTTGTGTTCATTGTTAGGAGTTTGATTTTTCCTATCAGCTATCTAGAACACCGCTTTCTCTCTCTGCGACTATAACTGGAGGGATTATTATAATGTTTACCTCTTCCACAGAACCTCTATTGTTTCCCAGTACTAAAGTCAACTCTACTTGAATGTCTGTCGCTATTTTTCTAATTTAGCTTTTCGTTTTCAATTCCAGACAGATGGATTGACTTTAATCTCAGAGAATGACTGGAAGTTCTTTTGCGAAGATTGGCGAGTTGCCAACTCGAAATGTGTATCTGCTGAAATTGAGTTCTCTAATGGTGATGTGAAGAAATTAGTTGGATCTTCTGAAGAGATGGCAATTTCAGAAGCAAACCTGAATCCTTCAAATGATGAGGTTGAGCCAAGGCAACCTATTATTAAGACTTATCCGATGGTAAGATGAGGTTGTGCTCTTTTGAAAGTGAAAGTTAAAAAAAACTATACATCTCTTAGTCTTACACTTTTTCATGGTTATTCTAACTTCAGTATTATTTGACTAGATATGCGAAGAATGCATAGGAGAAAGAGAAAGCAGAGAGCTAACACAAAAATTAAGCTATTTCAATAAAGAGATTTATGTAGTTCTCGTACGTGGAAAGGAAGCTCCAAGATCTGTTCTTGATGCTTCTTGTGCAGTTTCTGACCCAGTAGGCGCGTTTCCAAGCGCTCCCGCAAGACTTCAGATGACAACACAGTAAACTTGAAAGTGTCTGGTTCCATGTCAATCTAGCAGTTGAAAATGATGATTTGGGAATCATTTGGGGTAAGTTTTAGTCTATTTCACGTTTGTAAGAATCTGTTCTGGTAAGCTAGTAGGAATATAGTGTTCTGTTTTACTTTCTGAAACACATAAATGCGAAAGAAACTAAAATCACAAAGATGTAGCTAATGCTGCACCATGCTCCTAGGTGTCTTCCTAGTTGTCATGTGTAAAAACTATGAATCCCTCAAGTTTTTGACTGATTTCTGCCTTCTCAGAAGGCAAAAGTTTTTCAACCCAAGTACTTTGACTTAGTAGTTTTAAGTTCTATTTTGCCCAAATACTATAGGTTTCTCACCATTCTCATAGTTCATGGTGGTTATTTTTGGAATCAGTAAGGACATAGAATTAGCATACACGACTCTCATATCTGGAAACTGATCTTGCAGGTCGTCAAGGAGAATCAGATGCTACATAAACGTACCAGGCATATTGAAGAGGAGTCTGCTACTCTAGCTGACATGAATATATTCCCAGGAGATATGCTCTGGGTCAGATATTCGGGAATCTAAGAGAATCGTGATTTCGCAGGTAATTTAACATTATCATTACTATAAACAAACATGATGGTGAAAGGCCTTGTTTGCTGCATAAGCTAGGTGCCTTTACCCAGATCATAGTGCACATCTTCCGGAAGATGTTTTGGTCATACATTCTAGTCTTTCAGCTGATCACCAACTGATATGCTGTGTTATTTGTGAGGCTCACAAGAACTAAAATTAGTTTCGGATCTTATTTTGAATACATTTATTTTTTTGTTTTCAGTCTTTTCTTGCTTTAGCTTAAGCATCTTTTAAATAACTGTTTGACTATTCCCTCTATTTTAACACCAGATGAAATCTCCGGACAGCATTCGGAGGTCAAGCGAACTGAGGGAGGATTTCGTGGGACACTTCTTACTGCATGTATTTCGAACCAGGTTATTTTAGAAGCATTCCTCCTTTGTTTTCTTTTGATTAAATGGTTTGCGGGATTGTTTGTGCTAATAACTCTGATTATTCACACAGGACCAGTAATTTCTGATGCTTCCAACTGATATACAAAGGTAACCAAATTCATGATCCTACTCCTTTCTGTTCATGGTATTAACCTATTGCCAGTAATTTGATAGAATACACTGTTATAAATAACCTATTGCCCGCTGCTCCTTTCCCTCTATATTGAAACGATATTTACTTCATCTACACATATCATTTCTTCTATTCAACTGCTACTTAATTTTGGCAATGGCATCTTTTGTAGTAACACTAAACTATCCGAGTTCGTTTGGCAACACATCATTACCTTACATCCACCAGTCTACCTGGTAAGTTTTGATGTTGTTGCGAATTAGCGTCAGCATCAAATGTTTTTGGTGGAACTGCAGTAATGAAAATATTTATAATACAACCACTGTATTTCCGTGCTCACTTGGAGATGATCCTTCATACCAAGGATGTTCCCCACTTTTAAAACTTTTTATCCCAGCTCTTCAGGAGTTGGTTGAAGACTTAACCATGGGACATGTCGAGTAGATAAATTATCCTCACCCGGTGCCAGCAGTTTCTTTCCACTAATGTGCTGAAAGAAAGAAATAAACCTACTCATTTCTAGATACATGAATTAAGATTAAACAAAGAAATTATAAAACAAGCTGAACTTTGGCTTGGGTAGATTAAAATTAGTTGCAATATGATTTCATTTGAACCTGCTTTTCTTCTTCTTCTTCTTTTGGTTGAAGTATGAACATTGTTTTTATGTTGCGCAGGTTTGCTTGGATAGCAAATTTTTGTGCCACCGGTGTTTGATTGGATGTACAGTTTTGAATGAGTAAATTTGTCCCTTTTGAATTGCTGTATTCTTGAGCCTTGAGAAAGACTAATTGTAAGAAATCATTATCCTGCCTGGTGACTTGGAAATTTTACACACCAGTAGGATGTCGGAATATTTTCCCATTTAAAATGTGTGTTCATCTAGGTTTATTAATATTTAGATTGGGTTACATACATGTCATAGGGTGTTCATTTGGCTGTAAAAATATGTTGCATCTCTCACAGTAAGTTTTCTACTATAAGATGTGTATTGGTTGGGTCTGATGTTCATTAGACTGTTACTCTGCAATGAGTTGGGCTTGAAAAAGCTACTATTTGTCGAAGTTGCGTGGAAGATTATTTTGCAGGTCATAATGTCACTCTCCTATGAATTTCTGTTCCTTTAGCTCAACTGTTCTTGGACGGTAGGGACTCTTTTGAAGTTCTTATTACTTTTCTTTATTTGTCTTTCTTTTCGGAACTTTTTGTTCTTCTCTATTATGATAGGGTGCACACCACTTACATGATTGTTACTTGCGATGTGGGGTGCATCCAGGTATCCAATATCTTCAGGATAGTGCCCTACATCTTTTGTAGCCTGGTTGGATACACATTTAGAATTAGTTTTTCGACTTCTTAGAATTAGTTTTTCGATTTCTAGAAGTCAGAAAACAAGAATTTAGTGTTAGTATATAAGCTTGTGTGGATATCAGAAGCAATGGTGTTTCTGCTTTGTCATAAGCAAATTTTGCTTCATAAAAGGTTAATTTTTTTTTAATTTTTTTTTTTTGCTTCTACAATTCGTTCTCAAATTATAAGGTGTTTGGATGTACACAAAGAAGTTGCTTTTCGAAAAGTTAGAAGTCAGTTTAGCAATATTATTTTAGAACGACTTCTAGAAGTAGAAAAATCAACTTTTTGTGAAGCAAAATAATTTTGCTTTTGATTTCTTCTTCGGACTTCTGCTTCTGATTTTTTTGCTTTCAGAATTTTTTCGAATTCTAAAGTAGTATCCAAACGAAATTTCAGAACGATTGTTAGAAACAAAAAAACAAAAAAATCAACCTTTTGTGAAGAACACCAAATTGGGGGATACATAAATTAATTGGGGGATATCTGCCGGCATGGTCGATTGATTGTCGGCATTGAAAAACCATGCCATCAGCTATAGTAAAATATCCCCCAATTAAGTGTTCTTTGTGAAGCGAATCATTTTTGCTTTCGATTTATGTTTCTAGTATCCAAAATAGAAGTAAAGATACCAAATCAAAGGATAGAGTGATTACCTTTTCACTTTATTTTTTCTCTTGGACTTAAATATTTTTCTGATCCTACAATTCATTTGTTTATGACTGTCGGCTCACTTCTCAAAATTCCCTTTTCTTGACTCATAATGGTACGCATAACAATGTTTTTTTTGGTGTAGTTTTTTTTGTGTGTGGACTCTATGCTTTATGCACAAAATTTAGATTTGATCAAGACCTTTAAGACGGTCCAACAAAAATAAATAATCATCTCTTAATCCTTAATTACTACCAATAATAACGAAAATCATGGATTAACAATCGCCTAATAAAACAATGGATTGAGATTCAAGAAGAAGAAGAGGAGGAGGACATAATACCAAAAACCAAAACCCCACTTCTCCTCCTTCTTGGCTATTAATGTAGAAAACCAAAAAGTAAAGGAAAAAGCCTTTTTCTTTCTTTGAGAGTTTCCTCCCACTTTTTATGTACCAAGAATAAAAATCATTTGTTTCTCTCATAACCAAGAATGAAAAATCTGAGTAATTCTCATTTCATTCTTTGATTCATCTGTTTCTATTGTAATCTTTTACTCTTTTAATTTAGGGTTTCATTTAGAGCTTACACTAAATATATGATGATCTGATTTCATATTGGTGTCAACCAGTTCCACACCTATTAGGTAATATTGTGGTGTATCGCCCTAGCCATAGCATAAAAGTTGAAAGTATGTAGGTATAAATGTGAAGGAGCGTATCGTATATACCACAGGTGGAAATTCTTATTTCCCATAACAATTCATAATGACAAACAAAACATTACAGATCCTTTCCAAACCATGGAAAAAAGATTAAAAGAATCAACAGAACTATCATAATACAAATTAAACAATGCATGGAATGCACAAACAGACAATGCATGAGTTTGTTAAACATAAACTTTTGTAAAAGAAACAACAATTGTTACAAAAGAGTAAAATGCAAATTCCCACCTCTTTTGATGACAAGCCACGCCTACCTCGAGATTCATGATCCACTGGTTCGTCCTTTGAATCGATCATTGTTAATATAGACTAACTGTTAATCACACAAGAACTCTAAGAGTTTAGCCAAAAGGCTCACACAAGGCTCATAACATAATCTCATATAATTCTCTAGTTATAAGTTTAGTGAACTATCTAATGGTTCTAAGCCCATTTATGTTTCTACACCTTTTCATTCTCTTACTTTAGTATATCTAAAGTTTACTAATTCAATTAGGTTGGTTCTATAGTCCATTAGCTAAATCTTATGAATATCTACAACTTTGTAGAAGGAACCAAATGCTAATTCAGACTACAAAGGTCCAATACATGCTCATTAGGAAAACTGGCTGTAAGCCCAAGTTTACTAAACATGCCCATTAAGCTAAGGTCCAGTCCATTTGAGTAAACTAATGGTCACTAACGGTCAAACTGACAGTCACAGGTCAACTAACAGTCAATGTCTAAGTCTAGTCAAAGGTCAAGGTCCAAGTGAATGGTCAAGTCAAAGGGTCAAACCCTAGTCAAGGTCAACTGGTTAACGATTTGGTCACACGAGTCAACTCAGTGAGTTGAATTTGGTTTAAATATAGTCAGATGATCTAAGTCAGGAGAGTCAGTTAAACTGACTGGGATGACTAGTAGGCCAAAAGCCCAAGCTAAACTTCTATTGTAATTACAAGAACACATCCAACCTGATTTTATACACCTTCAACAACCATTGCTTAATCTTACCTAACTCAGTCTCGAAACATCCATTATCTTTCTCAATTTCTCGTCAGAAGGACATGGATGTGACGCCCCAACTCTTAAACATGTTTATCTAATAAGATTACAACCTAATTGAAGCATCAAAACTATATTACCGATTATATGAATGATAATTACAAAAATAATGATACTAACAAAACCCAAACACTCTGGTATTATATAAATGAAAGTCTTTCAAATTCTAAGAATATATTGTGTTATTTACAAAATAAGAAAGAATACATGTAGGAAAAGATGCACAAAAACACTAGATTTGATAAAGCTCTAAGTTGCGAAACATATATCTTCGAACGCTCCATTTCTTCTGATTACTGAAAACTGAAGTGGGAACAAGTGAACACATCATCCCAAAGGGGTGCCCAATGGAAACAAATAACTCTCAAGTAATCACTAACATGCTTCACAGTTCTAAAAGAATATAAATCAAAAGAAACAAGAAGAAACTAATCATTCAGCTATTTATGCATTATGAAGCACGTGTCACTCTAACCTCGCCAAACTCATTGGAGAAGACTATGCAAGAACAACTCTAATCAATAATAATAACATTGTCCACACAGAGAGCCCATACAAACCATGATTCAGAATATTACCATCAAGATCAGAAAGTTAGACAAACATGTATAATATGCACACGAGTGATTTCCTCCAAAATAAAATAGTATATATAATAGCGAAACAGAGAAGAAGCCGCCCTACTAGGTAATATTAAAACGGGTAAGAAGACGCCCTACTATAATATTAATTATATACTATCGAAACGGGGAAGAAACCGCCTTACTAGTATATTGAAACGGGGAAGAAGCCGCCCTACTAAGTAATATTAAAACGGGGAAGAAGCCGCCATACTTAACTTAGAAAAGAGCTGTGGGGAATCACAGACACTCTTTGCGGGGAAACCATACAACGCATATTACACGCACATCAAGACACAACCAAACATTTACGTAGATAGTAAAACACATAAACATGCCAAAAGTAACAAAGACTCATCATGCTCGCAATAGAAAGAATGCTCAATGATTAAAAGAAGGTTACAGAGTTCCCACCTAATTTGATGACAAGCCACGTCTACCTTGAAATCCACAATCCACAGGTTCATCCTTTGAATCGATCGTTGTTAATAAAGACTAACTGTTAATAACACAAGCACTCTAAGAATTTAGCCAAAAGGCTCACACAATAATCACAACATAATTTACAAGTCTCTAGTTATAAGCTAAGTGAAATAATTAACGGTTCTAGGTTTAATAACAGTTCTATAACTTGGTATTTAATGTTCTAGGCATAAATTAATATCTACTTATCCAAATGGGGTGAAATTTGGTGACATTCGATAGCCCTCAAAAAAACCCTACAACTTTGCAGAAGGAACCGAAAGCTAATTCGGACCACAAAGGGTTCAAAAGTCCAAAATACATAATATGGCTCTAACCCTAACCCGCGGTTTGGTCCAACCCGGCTGCCAACCCTGTACTAACCCGGAATGACCCGCTAACTGAACCACCAACCCTAACCCATGAACTGGTCTGACTCGCTAACTAGTTCTGACTCGGAGTGAGTCAGACAGCTGACTCGGTCATCTTCTTCACTAATTCTCTGATAATATTTCAAGTGTTGGTCACCAAA
This sequence comes from Papaver atlanticum, assembly GCA_023531105.1. Classification (NCBI taxonomy): domain Eukaryota; kingdom Viridiplantae; phylum Streptophyta; class Magnoliopsida; order Ranunculales; family Papaveraceae; genus Papaver; species Papaver atlanticum. Next base: position 3,372 of record JAJJMB010009048.1, on the reverse strand, counting down.
ACAGTTCGTGTGGTCTACTTTGAAGGTCTCTAGATTATTTATAATAAATCGGAATGAAGAATTTAAGGGCTCTATGAAATATTGGCATGACCTTCTACAAATTATGCGTAGGGAATATTTTCCAATATCAACTCTAACCTACCTAGAAAGTGTCATAAATAACAACACTCGCGACTGTTACACACAGATTCAGTCACGACTAGCTATTTTTGGTCATCTATATCTCATTCGTTACTTGACCAAAATGAACATAATTTATATCAACAGAAATACCACCCAGCGTACTACAACTTCTGTTTATATAGCTAAGTCTAAATAAATCTCTAAGGTTCCTTTAAAGGTCTCTAGATATGGCCAGTGACACAAACACCATGCACATGAAATACTGAAATTCATGCATCAAAAGTATTATTGATTCTATCTATTTTAAACATATCAAAGCTGCCCAAATTGTAATTAACAATCTAGAATCATCCTAAAGCTTACCTTGGTTAAATTATCAAGCCTCCATCTATATCCAATCATCACCATAACCATTAATTACCAACAATCAACATCTACTCTTTGTTACTCATCAAGACACATATTAGTAACCATCAACTTCATTAAGTACACAAAACCATCTCCATCACCAACACGTCCACTGATCACTATCAACAATTTCATTTGTTTTTCCTTTTCTCTTATGTAGTTCACTTATCTTCAACTATATAAAACTAAAGCAGCTTCTATTTCTCTTTCTCCATCTGTCGGCTTTTCCTTCTCTTTTTCTATAACAACTCCACCACCTACTTAAGTTACTGCTGATGATAAGCTTCAAAAACAAATATCCGTTTCATAACCACTATTAATTATCTAAATTATTGGTTACTGGTAAGTGGCGGAACCGGGATTTCAGAAAGGGGGGCTATTATTATTTTTTCGTGCCAGACTATTATTACTTTTAGCTAGCATGATAAAGAAGGGAAGGAAAATTAAAATGTGAAATATAAAATAAGGTTGTTACCGATTTCATCGTAGAAAGTGCATCCATCCTTACTTCCATGATTGTCCGACCATTCCTCGAAAGCAACCTGCATTTTTACTATACCAATGAACTAGTCAGTTGAAATAAAAAGATTAATTTCAACTGATCTTCCTTCGGAAGCCACATTACTTATATCAGTTAAAGAGAACACAATCAGGCATCAGTACAAAAAAGTTTATATATATATATATATATAGTAGCCTGGTTGATACAAATATGAAATATACAAAAAAACGGTTTACCAAAAAGAAAAAACCATCAACCAGAATTTTGAATCTTAAATCACATCGATTCCTTTAGTCGTACTTTTCGATCCTTCGGAGAAATGAACACATCATTTATCCGATCAATGCTGATTTTTTCGTGCAAGGTTCACAAACGGTACACTTCGATCCTTAGTAACATATGCATTTTCGACAACATCAGGTACTCTTCGAGTATCCATTGCTTCAACTTCTTCATGTCCAAGGTTTACAACTGGTACTTCATGATTTCTAGCATTTGATGAAGATGAAAATGGAGCATTGCTAACTGCTGCTTCTTCTATTTGAGTCATTTGACTAGATTGAGGTTTGAAATATGTTTTGATAATAGTTCTCCCTCGCTTAGGAGGCCCTTGACGAAGAATAGACATTGTAAATGTCATCTTTACTGTAAACATAAAAATAAATAAAAATTGTGCCACATAGCAACAATTTTAACAAAATAAAAACAAATGCATACATAAGAAAGTTAAAATATCATTCAATTAGTAAGATACAGTATTAACACAATTCTAAGGAACCCAAACCCTAGAAATTACATATAATCATCACCATGATCCTAATTTTTAGCAACAATTTTAACAAAATAAAACCAATTTCATACATAAGAAATTTAAAATTTCATTCAAATAGCAAGATGATTTATTAACACAATTCTAAGAAAACCCAAACCCTAGAAATTACTTACTAGATTTGCAGTGAAAAATTGAATAATTTCATTAATCTACTTGTAACATGATTACACCAACCTTAGAAAATCATTAACCCTTCATCAAAATAAAACCCAAACCCTTAAAGTATCATTAAGTTCTTTTTTCCTAAAATTTCTAACAGTGAAACCTAATCAACTAAAGTCTAACATGAATCTAAATAAGAAAGTACTTACATAACTGAAGAAAGTGGATCTTGTGAAACAGTTTGCATCCGGAAATTAAATCAATTTCAGCTAAAGAAGGAACTAAATTGATAAACTCTCCGTCTCTCCTGTACTTCTTCCTCTTAAGTCTTATCTCACTTTTTATTGTTTTTGCTTTACGTTTTTTTTGTTTTGTTTTATATTTCCATTCAATCAATTTACAAATTAAGTTGACCAAAAATTAGACTCATGGTTGATTAAAAATGTGATGCGTGGCTAACAACTAAGACACGGTGGACTAAATCATCCTAGTTGGTGGACTAAGTTAGTAAATTTTAAATTTTCTAAGGAAACAAAACTCTCTTCTTAGAGCTTCTGGCCCCACTGAGAATATTTAGACCAATAGAAAACTTTTGCTTTTTTCACACCACCAATTTTAGTTATTTTAGACCCCACTTCTCTAAACCCGAATATATGTATACGCACATGAATAAAAAGAGAAAAACAACAATGAAAACCTAAATCTCTACACGGACGAAGGTGGCTACGGTTCGATCACAGTGCGAGATAGGTTTTATTTCTTGATTTTTTCCCACATATTTTGACGTTTTTTTATTTTTATTTTGTAGGTTACGGTTTTTTAAAACATGATGAAGCAAATTCCTCCAGTTTTTTTTTTTTGGGGTTTCCTCTTGAAGTTACACGGTGAAGAGATGCGCTGCAGAGATCAAAGTGAAGTTTCTTTCGTGGTAGTACCTTTCACAGGAAAAAGGGTTACTCCCCTTTCTTGAGTTTGAGGTAACTTTTATGTTTTCGGTTGATTATTGTTCCATTTGTTTTCCTTCCATTGGCGTTGTTTATATATCTAGTAGATGATAAACAATTTGGTAAACCCCAACCCTAATCTTCATTGATCACGAAGGTTTCTCTGTTCCGTCTTTAGCATGTTTGAAGCATATTCCTTAACCACACATCTTATTGATCAATCTGCTTCATGATGTTTTTTTTTTTACTGAGATAAAAAGGAGATGCACGGTATATTGCGGGTAAATATCCCGTTCTTTGTTCATTGAGGGTTTGAAGCTGAATTTGTCTATGCTTTAGTATTAAATACTCAAATAGTTAAATACTCCAGTAGAAACAAGAACTTTAATGTGCACCATATCGTTTATTTTCTTATCATTTGATCCAATAATGTGTTTTGATGTTATTGCATGTGTTATGTG
>JAJJMB010009041.1:2828217-3105070 GCA_023531105.1 Papaver atlanticum | reverse complement strand
GGTTTTCTTGTAAAACGAGTTTTGTTTCTTGTAAAACAATTAAACGCTTAAAAGGAATCCTCCCATAAATAAAACTCTTAAAAGAAAAATTTGCAAAAACAAATTCGGGTAGACACAAGGCTTGGTGCGTGATATACACGCATAATGCATGGGTTGGTCCAAATATCTTTTAGCAACAGGGATTGAATGTAAAACTAACGAGAAAACAAAACGAGAAGATGAAGAAAAAGAAGACACAATATCAGCCGCTTCTTATGTGTGTTTAAAAGAGATTTTTCGAGTTGTATTTATAGGAAAATTAACTTGCAAATCAAGCTAGGTTTAGGTTTTCAAGTAGAAGCAAGGCTTGGTGCGTGATATACGCGCATAACGCATGGGTTGGTCCAAATATCTTTTAGAAACAGGGATTGAATGTAAAACAAACGCACAAACAAAACGAGAAGATGAAGAAAAAGAAGACATAATATCAGCCGCTTCTTATGTGTGTTTAAAAGAGATTTTTAGAGTTGTATTTATAGGAAAATTAACTTGCAAATAAGGCTAGGTTTAGGTTTTCTTATAAAACGAGTTTTGTTTCTTGTAAAACAATTAAACGCGTAAAAGGAATCCTCCCATAAATAAAACTCTTAAAGGAAAAACTTGCAAAAACAAATTCGAGTAGACACAAGCATAACGAATGGCTTGGTCCAAATATATTTTAGCAACAGGGATTGAATGTAAAAGCGCAAACAAAACGAGAAGATGAAGAAAAAGAAGACAAAATATCAGCCGCTTCTTATGTGTGTTTAAAAGAGATTTTTCGAGTTGTATTTATAGGAAAATTAACTTGCAAATCAAGCTAGGTTTAGGTTTTCTTGTAAAACGAGTTTTGTTTCTTGTAAAACAATTAAACGCGTAAAAGGAATCCTCCCATAAATAAAACTCTTAAAGGAAAAACTTGCAAAAACAAATTCGAGTAGACACAAGGCTTGGTGCGTGATATACACGCATAACGCATGGGTTGGTCCAAATATCTTTTAGCAACAGGGATTGAATATAAAACAAACGAGCAAACAAAACGAGAAGATGAAGAAAAAGAAGACAGAATATCAACCGCTTCTTATGTGTGTTTAAAAGAGATTTTTCGAGTTGTATTTATAGGAAAATTAACTTTCAAATCAAGCTAGGTTTAGGTTTTCAAGTAGAAACAAGGCTTGGTGCATGATATACGCGCATAACGCATGGGTTGGTCCAAATATCTTTTAGCCCATCCCTTCCACCCTCGTTTGTCAATATATTCATATTCATATGGTTATATAGTGGAACTCCTTCTCTATTATATCCAATGTGGGATTAAAGATAGATTCATTCACTAATAAAATAATTAAGTATAATTGGACCCATAGGTCATTAGATCAAACCACACCAAGACCAAAAAACATTTTTATTAAAAACTCATTTTTCTCCAACATTATACACACCACACTTCCTTACCATTAACAACTTAAAACAACAATCGTCGTAAATTCGGAATTGGTCATAGTACTGATGAGTTCTCAAACAGTGGTAGGGATGCTGTGAAGCACAACCGTTTCAACTGTAAGACCGGGTCCAAAACCAAACAGAACTCCCCATTCCAATCCATCTCCGGTAGTCGATTTTCCTTCTTCGAGGGATTTCTTTCTCATCTCATCAAGGATGAATGGAACACAAGCGCTCGACATATTACCATACTCACTCAACACGTGGCGAGTTGCCTTGAGCTTCTCTTCTTTTAATCCTAGTTTAGCCTCAACTTGGTCAAGGATTGCTGGACCACCAGGGTGAGCAATCCAGAACAATGAATTCCTATCAGTGATACCAATTGGTTTAAAAGCCTCATCTAAACTCTTCTCGATGTTCTTAGAGATCAAGCCGGGAACATCTTTCAATAAGTGAAAAGTCAGACCAACTTCACGTAAATGTCCGTCGATTGCACCATGTGAATCTGGGAGAATAGTCTGAGCCGCAGAAACGATTTGGAAAAGTGGACGTTCCACTGAAATATCAGGGTCAGATCCGATGATCATAGCACCTGCACCATCACCAAAAAGAGCTTGTCCCACAAGGGAGTCTAAATGAGTATCAGCTGGACCACGGAAAGTAACCGCTGTAATCTCTGAGCATACAACAAGTACACGTGCACCAGCGTTGTTCTCAGCTAAGTCCTTAGCAAGACGCATGACAAGACGCATGACAGTTCCCCCAGCGAAACAACCTTGTTGGTACATCATCAGCCGTTTTACCGAAGGACGGAGTCCGAGGAGCTTACTCAGTTGGTAATCAGCTCCAGGCATGTCGACACCAGAAGTAGTGCAAACGACTAAATGAGTGATTTTTGACTTCGGTTGACCCCATTATTTAATAGCTTTTGATGCAGCTTCTTTTCCTAGTCGTGGCACTTCAACAACAACTATGTCTTGGCGTGCATCAAGTGATGGAGCCATGTATTCACACATGTTAGGATTTTCATTCAGAATTTCTTCAGTGATATGCATGTAACGTTTTCTAATCTGTGATTTCTCGCCTGCATATGCATGGATAAATACAGTTAGACCAAAAATATGTTTGTTCTTTCATTAACACTTCCATGGAGCTAGCTCCATGAATTAGTCAGGTTAAGTCGATTTCTAAACCTTGCTTATTAAGTTGTCGAAATAAAATGGCATACCAAGAAAAAGAAGAAAAAAAACTTACACGTTCGCTTGAATTTCTCTTTGAGATCAGTCATATGTTCGCTCTTTGTAATTTTGAAGTAGTAATCAGGGTAATCAGCTTGTAAAACACAATTGGCTGGAGTTGCAGTTCCAATAGCTAAGACATTAGCAGGCCCTTCAGCTCTTTGCGCATTTCGTATTTCCTCTACAGTCACCATTTTTGAAATTCGCTAACGAATTATGGTTTTCAAAATGTTTGTATCTGCACCAAGAATGAGAAATGTGGTTGATTATGATGAAAATAGAAAACAAGAAAAGTTCGACTCTTATAGTGAGTTCGGGAGTGGGGTGAGCAAGTGTAGAGAAGAAAGATGTTAGGTTGGACAGACGGGTGGATGAATATCCACGTGGACCAGAGGCACGTAATTAAACTAGCGGGTGATAATGAAGCTATGTACTGGTCAGTAGATACCAAATTATTTTGGTAAGTTATGATCTACACTACTCCCCGGGACAATTTGATTTTTTTTTTTTTTTAAGCATGCATATATACACTGTTATTACACGAGGGAATGTGATTCTCCTAGAATCGCTTAAATGGATGTTGTTTTTTAGAAAAAAATATATTTCAAATATTTATATAATTAGTAATTTGGTAACATAGACCTAAAAAAAATAGTTTCAAAAAAGAAAAGTATAACTAAAATGTAATCGTATGTCTTCTAAAGATTGGCTTTTTCTGTGGTTGATAGCTCATGATAGGTTGGTTACCTACAAGACATTTGCTTAGGGGAAAAGGTATTGAGGTCTCTAGTAACTGCTTGTTTAATGAGTCAAGTTCACATTTACCGTTGCACTGTTCTTTTGCTTGAGAAGTTTGGTAGAAGTTTGTTAGTAAGTTAAAATGATTTTTCCTTATGCCAGGTGATATTATACCTTCTTTACAAGCTTGGCATCTTACTCAACATGATAAAGACAGTACTGCAGTGTGGAATTTAGTTCTTGTGGCAATCATTTGGTCCATTTGGAAGGAGAGAAACGCAAGGGTTTTCACATATATAACAAATAATGCTAAGGTTGTGGTCAACAAGGCTATTTATTGTTTGTTTTGCTGGGCTCTTGCCATTAAGAATTATAGCTCAGTGAGTTCCTCTGATGTAATGAGAGATTGGTGTAACATTTTCTTTCACTCTGCTTAAGTTGGTAGTCTGTTACCAGCTTTTGCTCTTTTCTTCTTTTACTTCATTTCTTGTTTATGATGGTATAGCCTTTATGCCCTCTCTTTTTTATCAATAAATCCTTTCTTTATCGATCAAAAAAAAAAGTAATTAAATGATTAATTTTACATGATAATAGATTAGTAGACCACTACCTATTTACTATAAAATGAATGTCAGGGATGATATATTTATAACATCAATTTTATGTTTCTAAAAAAATTATTGATTTTACAAAACTTAATTTAGATAGTCTATGTATTGTCACAGGAATTCTTCAAATTAGAATAATAAAATGGTAAACAACTAGCTACAATAATAGTACTTCTATGAAATATACCTGAAGTGTAGGGTGGTGTGCCGTGCTTTCTTATCGATGCCAATGTATCGGTTTGTCTGGCACAATTGACACCAGATAAATAAAATCTAACAAAGATAATCGCAAATGTAAACTCAAATACATATTCAGTCGTCACTCCCAAGAATCCACCTTAACGATAAGAGTTATTAAAAAAACCATTTCTTTGATTTACCATGAAATGTTTAAATTATATTTGTTTCAAATTCAAGTGTGTCATACATGGCTTTATATAACCTTATGCTCATGCAAGAATTAACTATCTTAATTAATAAGGTACATGTATGCATATGGTTGTTTTATTACATTTACTAGTATAAAATAACTTAGTTTATAAATATATTAATATCCTAAATGAATCGATGCTGTACGTTTCTATTGCGTGAGAACTCCTCTATGAGTTCTTTTCGATTTCACTGTAGTGGTGAGAGAGATTTGTTATGTATGAAACACCATAATCAAGTGGAAGTTCTATTTTGTATGTGTTGTCTCCCAGATGCTTGGGTACTTTGAAAGACCTATTTGCTCGAGGTTTCAACTTTCCATGTTTGGCCCCAAAAAAATCGTTTCACCAAATTACCTTCCTTAATAATGCTTCTATTTTGTGTTAGTTAGCTTGAACTTGATACTTTATATTTTGTTTGATAATGCGGACTTATTCACACAACTTCTTAATGTTTTCAGCTTGTATTTCTGCATCCCCGTTGAACTGATAACTTGTAGGAAGTGGAGTCAAATCCATTTGACTTATTGGATTTCTTCCATAGACAACTTCAAAAGGACTTTTAACAGTAATCTGACTTTTCAATCAATTATACGCAAACTCATCCTGAGCTAAGATAAGATCCCACTGACAAATATTTTGCCAACTAGACTCCTTAAGAGAAGTTCTCAAACTACGATTGATGACTTTGGTTTATCCACTTGTCTGAGGGTGATGAGACGAACCAAACTGCAACGTATTTCCTAATTTCCTCCAAAGAGTCCGCCAAAGGTGGCCAACAAATTCACTATCTTGGTCGGGCATAATCGTCTTTGGAATGCCATAAGTTTCACAATCTTTCTGAAGTATAAATCTCCAACATGCGATGCGTCGGAGTCTTGGCACATTGAAAAGATTGTGCCATCTTTGAGAATCAATCCACCAAAACCGTAATCGAATCTTTGTTTCTTTGAGTAAGAGGTGGCCTCACTACGAAATCAAAGGTTATTTTTCAAAGCATACATATATGAACGGACACTGGTGTGTACCATCCGGTGTTTCGCATGTCACTTTGCTACATGACATGTTCGACACCGGAGCACATGTTGTGCAACATCTTTTACTATTTTGGGCCAATAAAGTGTTCTTCAATCAGATAAAATGTTTTATCTTGACCAAAGTGTCCCCCAAGTACACCACCATGGAATTCTGCAATGATAGCTTCCCGTAGAGAGCATCAGGAACACACAAACGACTTACTTTGAAAAGAAAACCATCTTCCAGTATATAAAGACCAAAATAGCTTTCAGAACAAATTTCCAAATTTTTAAAAAAATGAGTCATCCTTGTAAAGCTTTTTCAAAACTTGAGTAACAAAACTTTAAAATGTAATGTATATAGAAGAGAGTGTCTTCTACTTGACACATTTGCCACTTGGTTCTGCTATTTAGACTTATGCTTAATGTGAAAAGTGTATGCTTGTAATTGTTTCAACCCTATATTTTTCAATTTTTGTAAATAAAGCTTGCAAAGACTCGTGATCGAGTAGAAAATAAACTCATTAAATATGAGATAGTGACTCTAATGATCTAAAGCTCTAACGATAGATTAACTTTTTTTTATCATAACCGAAGTAACCAGTCGATTTACCTTCTTAGATAAGATCGACACTGGTTTCAATATTAGAAGCATCACAACCCACCTCAAACACCTTGTTAAAATCACGAAGTACTAAGAGCTTTCATCATCTTTGTTTTGATAAGGTCGAAACTTTTTTGTACATCCAAATTCCACGATTTTTTTTCACTTTTAAACATTCAGCAGTGTGAGAGTGTTGAATCCCTTGATGAAATTCCAATAAAAAGAAGCAAGGCCATGAAATCTTCGAATATCATGAGTGAAAGTTCGAACAGGCCAACTTATAATTGCTTAATTTTTTTCCCTGAGTCCACCATGATCCCTTCTCTTGAAACAAACTAACCTAAAAATACAAGCTTGTTCGTTAAGAACTAGCAAACTTTTTTACGGTAGCATATATCTTTTGTTCTCTTAATTAGTACATTGAAAACTTTTTTTTTATTGAAAGAGAGAGATTTTATTAAAATGGAGAATTTACAATAGAGCTACAAGAAGTAGCAAACAAAACACTAAAACAAAATACAATTGGAAAAAATTGGCATCCCAATTATCACCTGCAGAGAAACTAAGATGGCCAAAAGCTGATGCCCAAGCAGTTACCAAAGATTTTGCTTCAATGATGAGGTCGACATCAATTTTGAAAATGTGTTTACCCTCAAAAGTCCGAACATTTCTTTCTCCCCAAATAACCCATACCACTGCGGCTGGAATCATATTCCAGAAAACTTCATTATGATTTTGGTTCATGTTTTCCCACAGATGAACCAAATCAAAAATAGAATGTGGGATAATCCAGCACCAACCAGCAGGTATTAAGTTTAACCACACTTTGTAAGCTACTTTACAATGAAGAAGAAGATGGTTATCTGTTTCTTCTGACTCTCCAAACATAATGCATACATTAGCTAGGTTCATTCCCTTACGCAATAATATGTCTTTGGTGTTGATCTTTCCATGAACAACACACCAAACAAAAAAATTAACCTGAGGTGAAATTTTAGAGTTCTAGATGAACTTAAACAGGAAGCCAGCCATATCATCTGTCTTGATAAGTTGAGAATAAAGAGTCTTAACAGAGAACACTCCATTATTTCCCAAGGACCATCTTCTTGTATATGGGAATTTATTCAGAGTAGGAGGTGAAGATCCAATTCTGAGAAGACGTATTGCAAATTGGTTTACCTCATTGTCAACTAATCTTCTTTTGAAATCGAAAATCCAACTACCATTTGAGATGTGAGAAGCAACTGAAGAGAATTTATCCTTTTCTAATCTGAATAGATCTGGGAAAGAAACTTTAAGAGTGTGAGCACCAATCCAGTTATCAAACCAGAAAGAGACTCTCATACCTGAATGAATAGTAATGGTAGTATGTGTCCTGATGAAATGACTTGTTTCCACGATTATTTTCCAACATGATATCCCACTAGAATTATTGACCCTGCCAGGTAACCAAAGAGTGGACATTGCACCATGTTTCTCAGCAATGATCTTACACAAAATATGATTTTTTTTCCACCCCAAATCTCCAAACCCATTTAGATAGTAAAGCTATATTCACTTGTTTGAGGTTTAAAACAACCATACTACCTCTACTTTTATCAGCAAGAACCCCAATTCCAATTAACCAATTTAGAAGTCTTTGAATTTCCCCATAAGAAATTTCTCATTTTGTTTTCAAGTTGGTCTATAATAGATGCATGAGCTTTAAATAGTGAGAAGTAGTATAGAGGAAGAGAATAGAGAATACATTTCAGCATTGTAAGTTTACCTCCCTTTGACATTGAAATCTTACTCTATTGGGATAGAATAACATCAAATTTAGTGAGTACTGGATCCCATATAACTTTAGAATTAGCTTTAGCTCCCAGTGGCAAACCCAAATAGATAAAAGGCAATTTGTTAGTGATGCAACCAAGTTCCAAAGCCCAAGTTTTCAAATCTGGACATTCACCTATTGGGATGAGTTTTATAATTTTGTTGTATTAACCTTTAAACCTGCAATCATCTCAAAACACTTCAAGGAAGGGAACAAATTGTGAAGCTCCTCTTTTGAATTATTGAGAAAAAAGATTGTGTCATCTGCATAATGTAGATGATTTATCACAATTCCATTGTGCACATTAGAGAAATCACTGAATTGGCCCATTGCTGCAACTTTATCCACATACCTGGAGAATCCCTTCATAACAATATTGAAAAGCAGTTGAGAAAATGGATCTCCCTGCCTTACACCTCTGGAGCTGTTGAAATAACCAAAAGATGACCCATTAATGATTACAGAGAAGGAGGCAGTAGAATAACAAAATCTCACCCATTTGCACCATTTATCTCCAAAACCCATCTTCTGCATCATGTTTTCTAAGAATGCTCAATTAACTCTATCAAAATCCTTCTCCATGTCAATTTTACAGATTAATCCAGGTACACCTGAGCTTAGTCTTGAATCTACCATCTCATTTGCAATTAGAGTGCCATCTATGATCTGTCTTCCCTGAATATATACACATTGAACTGGAGATATTAGTTTATCCATAACTAAGCATAATCTAGTAGCAAGAACCTTAAGGATTATTTTGTAGACACTAGTTAGAAGAAAAATAGGCATACAGTCTTTGATGGTTTCAATACAATCTCTCTTAGGAACCAAAGCAGTGAAGGTAAAATTATGTCTTGTGTAAATATTCCCATTTGTACAAAACTCGTTCACCACTGCCATCAAATCTTGTTTCAAAAAATTCCAACACTTCAAAAAGAACATAATGGGATAGCCATCTGGTCCAGGTCCTTTGTCATGACCCAAATCTTTTATAGCTGAAAAAACTTCATCTTCAGTAATTAGTGCTTCAAGAATAACAGCTTCCTCAGAATTAATTTGATCAAATCGGATTCCCTCAAGATCAGGTCTAGTTATCATCTCTTCAGTAAATAAGGATTTATAGAAAGCAATTATATGATCCTGCAAAACTGATTTGTCAGAAACCATATCACCGTCTATGAATAATTGTCTTATTCTATTGTACCTCCTTTTAGCATCAGCAATTCTCATAAAATGAGCAGTGTTCCTATCTCCTTCCTTAATCCATTTAGATTTAGATTTTATTATCCAAGCAGTTTCCTCCATAAGAGTAACTTTTTCAAACTCAGCTTTTTAAATTTATTTTTGCTTTTAGTTGGTCTTCAATTAAACTTACATCTTCAGAAGAGTTGTCAATCACTTGAATATCAGACAATATGTTTTGGAGTTTGGTTGTTGTATGCCCAAAAGTCTCTTTATTCCACATTTTTAACAACTCTTTCAATTCTTTTAACTTCAGCCAAAATGTTCCACTTTGTGTATCTGCAAAAAAAAAAGAGTCCAAGAGCCTAGCTCAGTGGTATCCCATCAACTCCAGTAAGGAGGAAGTCAGGGGTTCAATCCCCACCATAAATGTTTCTAATAGATTAGTTGTATAGTGGGTTTGGCGGTGTTGGGTCTGGCAGTGGGGCCAGTCCAACTGGCTGGGTTCGAGTAGGGGCCTGGGTCCGGCTTTCGCGTATCAAAAAAAAAAAAAAAGTCCCACCAATTTTCCAACATCTCAACAAAACCATTTTCCAAAAACTAAAGAATCTCAAATCTAAAAGGGCTAGGACCCCGGGAAGGATCAAAAAGATCAAGAATAAGAGGAATATGATCTGAAGTGGGTCTAGGTTTATCTAGCTGAAAGGAAAGAGGAAATTTTAGTTCAAAAAAATGATAAAGTAAGAATCTGTCAAGCCTACACATGATAGGATTGGATTGATCGTTGGACCAAGTATATCTAGCACCTTTGAGAGGGAGATCTATTAGCTCATGTTGTGCAATGAAGCTTACAAAACTCTTCATACTTTTATTAGTTTTGGAACAATTCTTTTTCTCACTAAAACAAAGACTAGTATTAAAATCTCCTCTTATGCACCAAAGGAGATTCCAGAAGTTGCACACATTGTCTAGTTCCTCCCAAAGACTAGCTCTCTCCTGTGGTTTATTTGGACCATACACATTTGTTAAGATCCATTGAAAACTATCAGATTTGTTTGTGCAAGCTATAGAGAGTGTATAATCTCCCACCAAAGAATCAAAACATCAAGAATATCCTTATTCCATAAGATGATCATTCCACCTGAACTTCCAACAGATTGTTGAAAGTCCATCCAAAATTATTACTGCCACAGATTTGCTGAATATCAAAATCTGTATAATACATCATCTTAGTCTCTTGAAGGATGATGATGGCATCCTTGTAAAGGTGGATAACTTTCTTCACAACAGTTCTTCTTTCTCTTGAACATAATCCTCTGACATTCCATGAAAGGATTTGCATATTCATTTATTAACTGCTGAACCCAAAACTCTTCTTCTTGATTTGAGAAAAGAACTACCAACATTTGTGGGTGTCACTCCAAGTCTTTTCCATTCAGTTAACATCTTCTTAGGAAGAACTCCATCTGACTTAAATGGAGAATTTGCATCATCAGACATCTCCTCATTAACAACTGGTTCAAATCCAGGTGGATAAGTAGGTGTGGATAAAGTGCTACTATCCACAATGTCAACACAACCATTCTCTTCTACTCTCTCATCAATGTAAATGATGAAAGTATCTTGAAAACCTAAAAGTGGTGCCGCTCTCTCTTTTGGTTCTCTAAGAGATTGTTGAGTATCAAAAGTTTTATCACATAGGGTTTGAACTGAAAAATTCTTCTTAACACTGGCTAGCTCCTTTGATTGCATGTGTGGTAACTTACAGACAGGTCCCTTCAAACAAACCATATTTAGAAGAAATTTATTCATATGATTTGTCATACAATCAAGATCAATACCAAGTTTTAGGCCAAACGTAAACAATCAGTTAACTTTAGTCACAACCCACTTTGGTATCATTATAGAATGATTATGTAAGGTGGGTAAAGAAACAGGGATTGGGATGGGCAATAAATGGGGTAATGGGGAGGCTTTTTGAAAAGGAAGTGGATATTTATAAAAGGTGTTAAAAGAAACAGGAATATGAGGATGGTATTGTTTTATGAAAGAGAGTGTGGAATTGGTTGAGCAATTTTTGGGATGTGAATCTGTGGGAGATGAAACTGTGAAAACTTTGATTAAAACGTATTATGTGTTGATCTTGATTTTTACTGTAGATAAGAATGTCATCAAAATATACCACCACAAATCGCACATGTTTTACAAGATGGGAAAAGAAAAATACAAGGAGCATTAGATAGCCAAAAAAGCAATACCATCCACTAATGTAATCCATTTCTGGTCTTGTGTGTCGTTTTCTGCTCGTCTCGTTCAAATACTCAAGTAAATTAATATTTTTGTTTTGATAAATCGACTATGTCATTTCTTTATTAAGTATTTTAAACAATTTATTTTGTATTCTATGGATAACAAAATCATATTTTTCGAGTTTTTTTTTTTTTTTTCTTGTTGTAAGCTAATTAAAACTCCTCCAACATTTAAATCATGATGTCATCTCAATCTTAACTTATGCATAGATATATGTAAGCCAATATGAGTTTAAGTTGGTGTATTTTTGTAACACGGAAGTACACCCCAAGTCCCAAACAATTTATCGTTACAACCGTGTATATTTAGCCCTAATGACATGACATGATTTAAGGCTGCAGATGGGCGACCGAATTCTCGGGGATGTACAAAACTTTAAATAAGACGAAACAGTTTTTGTCTTGGGCTTGGTACACCCCTCAGAATTCAGTCATCCCCATTAGCAATCATGATTGGTCAGAATTAGGGGTGAGCAAAAAGTCTAGAACCGCAGATTTCATCCGTATCCGTCCGTAAAATTACGGATGAAACCCAATCCGTAAGATTTATGGGCCGGACACGGGTGAGATTCTCAAATCCGCACTTTTAGCGGTTTGGTTGCGGTTGGACTTTGAAATCCACGGATTCACCCTCACCGTAGGGTGGTAAGGGAAATTAATAGAATATATCTTTGAGAACGGTAACTTGGCTGGATAATTTAGGTTTCCATTTACATTCGGACATGAATGAATGAGCACAATGGGTATTCCATTTACGTACCGTTGGAAGAGACATTCGGTGAGCAGTAAGTGAAGTTAAAACAAAATCTTAGTTTAGTTCGTAGTATCTATTTCAGAGAATTACGTTTAGTAATGATTTCATTTTAAATATCCTTTGTATGACGTGGTTCAATTTATGTGAACAGAGCTTGCTTACATTTCTAGAACCAATTGTGAAGAAATCTAGTGAAAATCGTCGCAACTTTTCAGTTATCAAAAGCTTGAGATACAATGAGAACTTACTGACAAGTGTATCAGTTTTATGAGATCAGCCTCTGGATGATATTATGGTTTTAAAATTTTGAGACTTAATGAGACATTGTTGAGACTCACTAAATGTAATTCAGGAGCCACTTGATGTTATTGATTATTCACTCAAATTATGTTGATTTTCTCTAAATAATCAATATACACAGTCCGATCACTATCCTGAGGTTGCTTGTATAACTGAAAGATTTTGAAAGCGTTACACAAAGTGTAAATATTTTTATTTATTTTTGGGACTAAACTCGCGGTTAATCCGCATCCGGCCCGTATCACCCGCTGATCCGCGTATGTCAAATCCGCGGGTGATTGGGCCGGACACGGTTGGATTTTCTAAATCCGCAACTTTGACGGATTGGACACGGGTGACCCCTAATCTGCATCCGTCCGTCCGTTGCACACCCCTAGGCATAGCGCAATTTGTAATTCCTTAGATAATTTTCATCGGTAACACGATTAACTTGTTGTCCAAAATGTAAGAAGTGAACATACAGTAGTTTGGTAGAGAGCAGCGACAAAATTAATGAAGGACACAAAGCGGAATAGATAGTTGTGAGCGATGACGAGTGGAATTTGGTAGAATCAACGATATATCTCGATCCACCTATATCAGAACTAGGTTATTTTAAAGTTCAGTATAAGCCATCGTCGTGGACACAAGAAACATCATGCTTTCTAGCTACTTACCTTAATACTAGATTACTAGTGTAGTATCTAGTATCTACCATCAAAACGGTGGGGAAGGAACTTGGGTGAGACTCATACGATACAAGGTGGTAAGTACGGCACAAGCCATATACAACATATCTGATGGTCGTACTAGTGGTCCTACAAGCAGGCGGTTTGATGCATGTGGTGTGCAAAACATCACTTCCTAAAGTAATTGATTGCACTGCTCTTCAATTTGGGGCCAATGTCTCGTCAATTTGACGAAGAGGGCAAGTTGTATGCTCAATGAGCATTCTTCCCTTCAAAAGTATCCCTCCGTTTCTAGAGAATTTTTTTTTGTTTCGCATACAAAATAACTTGTTTTATGTGTAGTCTGGATATGAAACAAGCTTATTTTTTGTGAAACGAAAATGACTTGTTTTTTATGTAATTTGTATATATAAAATAAGTTTAGCTTTTTGAAATCGAAGTAGTAGTTAACATAAAAATGGCAAAAATGATGTGAGCATTCCCTTTGTAGTATTTTTTCTTCCCTCATTAGGTGTCGTCAATGAACGACTAGATGCCATTACAGAGGTTACCAAACTTATAATCTTTCGTGGATCTGGGTAGCCCCTTCACAGCCTTATAATCAATGTGTTCATACCACATTCACACCTAAGATTTGCGGTCCGTAAATCTTTGCCATATAAAACATGCAAAAAAAAATCATCTCTGTTATAGGGCTTATGGCCCATGGATGTGCGGTCCATTAGATGACTAGGGTTTTTCCTTTCCTGTATATAAAGAACATTATACGTACGTGATATCTAATGCCTCTTTATCAATAAAAAGTTCTTCTCCTTCTCTATTTCTTGCGTTAACCTAATTGTTACTCCAAAACGTTATCAGCATGAGCTCTTCCCTGCCGCTAAATTACTTTTTTTTTCCCTCTTCGGGTTCTCATCAATCGGCATTTCGGAAGCTCCATCATAAGAAGGAGGTATTTTGATTAATCATATGCGAAGTTTGCAAACGGGAGTCTGTTTAGGTAATCTGCAATTATGGATTTGCGGATTTAGGTTTTGTTCCTAGTTAGATCAGTTATAAGGAGAGGAAGAAAATCATTTTTATTTTTTTATTTTTTTTAATGTGTTCGCATTGTTTCGCGAGGAAGAAAATCAGGGAAATTTTTCTTCTGTTCGTCCATGTTCATCCGTGAAAGAGAATGAAGAAAATCAAGGGGAATTTTTCTTCTGTCCGTTCGTGTCCAGCTGGTCCAGCCGGTCCGGTCCAACCTACCCGCTCCAACCCGGTCCAGTCGACCTGGTCCGCTCCAACCCGGTCGTTCCGGTTTAGCCAAATCCCCTATTCTATTCTGGCAGTTGCGCGTGCATGTGTGAGTAGCTTCCGGTTATGTGTATGTATGGATGGAACCAAAGTTTTTTGGCCTGAGGTATGTAACTATTGTGGGTTTTAACGTTGAATACATTTTTAGAACATACCTAGTTCTGTTTATTTGTTTAGAACATGCCTAGTTCTGGTTTTCCTTTGTCTTAAGATAAATCCATATTATATAAACGATCAACTTAGATTATGACTGTTGATCTTTGATCATAAAGAATTTTGGTCTTAATTTTGTTATCTTGAATATAATATTCGCTATAGTTGAATGGTGTCTTTTGTTCAATTGGTTGTACCAACTCGATTCTAATGTATTCATTTGGAGCTTAGAAGCACTTGAGCACCATTATTGGATACTTGATATTTTTCCCCAAATTTGAATGTTCTGTGGGATGTAATCCACTTGCTGGCATAGTGAAATATGTGCAGAGGGACATATGTATCATGAGACAAAGATGTACTTTTGTCTTTGGTAGTAATAACACCAACACACAAGTATCAACCGAACATGGGATCAGCTAAAATGTAATTCTAGATCTATCATAAATAAAAAAGTTGGAAATGCACCTGGTCATAGGTGTTGGTATATACAATGTAATGTGTGTATCATAGTAGCAACCAATTTTCACATCAACTTTAATGGCAACAAGAACTTTGCCTGGACAATTGACGATATCTTATTCAGTTGAACTAGATCCAATGTCTGCACTTATGGAATGAAAAGACGAGACATAAATTCTCTAAAGCACTTGAGATATATTGGGTGAAAAATAATATATATTCACTTTAAAGTACCTGAGTTGAATCCCACTTTTGTTACGTAATAAGGCCACACCACTTATTAAAACTCTCAAGACCCAAATGTCTAACTAATAGTTGTTTTTCTTCCACTAATTTAAGGAATAGACACTAGTTGTTGAACTAATTCCTTATAATGTAACTACGATGATTGGATCATCGAGCGAAGCACTTCTCAAATTTTTTTTGCCAAGATGGAACAAAGACTAAAAGTCGCATAAGATCTATATGTACTAAGGTCTAATCACACACCTTGTTAAGTGCAATGGGTGTTCATGCGTGAACTATTACCCACCTTTTTGGAAGCTTACAGTGAGAATGTAGTTGATTGCATCTATAAATTATTTCTAATGAATGTGGAAGGAAGCATACTCTTAGAAAATTAATGTGTCAATCTATTAAAATGTAAATCACTGGAACTTGAATTACTGAATCCATATTAACCCCAACAATGAACTGATTGGGATTGATTCATAAATACTTTGACATAACCATAAGGCACATTGGTTGTGACACGATGTTCCATTTTGAAAGTACTAACACGGACATCACTTCATTTGAGTGTACAACACAATGAACTAATAGAATGCGAAGTTACGACATCTATCACAATCAGTGATTTCTAAAGTTACTATATTTGCGCTGCCTCTCCCCATTATGTTTTAGAGTAAGAAATCACGTCACTCATCTTACAGAGTCTTTCTTTAGTAAAACATGATTGAGATCATCCTGTTTTATTTAGATGCAAATGGTAAATAACTCATTCTTCAAAGAAATAAAGTGTTGTTAGTGAACATATATCCATGCAGAATGCAGACCATTCAAGCGATTTATGACTCTGGTGGATGATTTGACGCATTGAATCAGTTATTTCCCACAACAAACGACAAACTCCTAACACATATTACACAATGCAAAGTGCAAAGGCTCACCATCCTTGTAAATTCTAGAGAGTTTACATCAAAAGGACTTGATGAATATTGCATGTTTAATAAGATCAATATAAAGCATCTTATACCCAATGGTCTTGCAGAGGCAACCATCAAAGGTTACAGATGGTGTCCAAGGAATAGGTTATGCATACCAACCTACCTTTTACTGCTTTGGGGGTATGAAATATTATATGCATCTTTACTTGATTCATTTTAGAACCCAATATTAGTCAACCTTTTCTGCGTACCAGTTGGTAACTGGATTTAATCCTTGAAAATGCGGGGGTCTAACAACCACACCCAACAATTCGTTTGGAAATCTGAGAGGACTTACTCCAATATACTTTCTAGAGAATCAACTAGACAGTCAGACTCAATATATAGAAAAGTATATACAAGAGTTTATATCTCTAACTCTTAATTCAATCTGCAATCAGCAAATAAAAATTTGCGAGCCCGATTGAATATAAGAGAAGTAACTTGAACGGTACCAAAGACCAATGTTCAAGGATCAATCAATTTCAATCAACAACCAAAGGTTGGATTTCCTAATTGATCGATACAACGCACAACCTGTGATATTTCAATTATATAACAAAATATAATGCGGAAAAAAATAACACAGACACCAGAATTTTGTTAACGAGGAAAACCGCAAATGCAGAAAAACCCCGGGACCTAGTCCAGCTTTGAACACCACACTGTATTAAGCCGCTGCAGATACTACCAATGAACTTCGGACTGGACTGTAGTTGAACCCTAATCAATATCACACTGATTCAAGGTATAGTTGCATTCCTTACGTCTCTGATCCCAGCAGGATACTACGCACTTGATTCCCTTAGCTGATCTCACCCACAACCAAGAGTTGTTACGACCCAAGTCGAAGACTTGATAAACAAATCTGTCTCACACAGAAAAGTCTATTGGAATAGATAAATCTGTCTCCCACAGGAATACCTATGAGTTTTTGTTCCGTCTTTTGATAAATCAAGGTGAACATGAACTAATTGAAAAACCGGTCTAATATTCCCGAAAAAAAGCCTAGTATTATCAATCACCTCACAATAATCTTAATCGACTAACGAAACAAGATATTGTGGAAGATGAGACGAAGGTGTTTGTGACTACTTTTCCATCTTGCCTATCGGAGATATTAATCTCGAGCCAATTCTTACAATTGTACTCAACACGATGGAAACAACAAGATCAGATCACGCAACTACAGAGAAAATAGTTGGGTCTGGCTTCACAATCCCAACGAAGTCTTTAATTCGTTAACCTATGGGGTCTCGTGAGAAACCTAAGGTTAAAGGAGAATCGACTCTAGCTATGCAATTAGTAACACACAGAAGTGTGGGGATTAGGTTTCCCAGTTGCTAGAGTTCTCCTTTATATAGTTTTCAAATCAGGGTTTGCAATCTAAGTTACCTTGGTAACAAAGCATTCAATATTCACCGTTAGATGAAAACCCTGATTCAACTAAGCTAATATCATTCAATCGTTAGATCGAACTTAGCTTGTTACACACAAATGAAATGTACCCTCATTTAGGTTTATGTAACCGTACCTAAACATGTACACCATGTTGACTCAACAATAGTTAACCGAGGTTAGCCATATGGATCACTCTCATATCAACCTTATTCATCTTAACCATAACTAGTTCAAATGACTCAAATGAAACTAGTTAAAGAGTTGTTCAATTGCTATATTCTCATAGAAGTATACAAGAACACAATTGAAGCAAAATCGGTTTGATTCACTCGAATCATTTCATGAACATTATAGCCACGGTTTGCAAAGATTGCATTCCTTAGTAATAAATGTGTAAGTTCATGTACACAACCGATTTTAGAACTTTAACCTTCAAGTATGCAAACGGGTACGCATACTTGAAATACCCGGACCAAGATTGGGTTTCGCCAGTACGCAAACGGGTACGCATACTTCCAATCCCAGCAGAAATATTCGTACATGAACCTTACGCCGGTACGTGAACGGTGCGTATACTTAGGTTCCCGGATTTCTCAAGCCAACAGGTACGCGTACGGGTACGCATACTATGGTTCCCGGACATGGATTACATATGTGCAAGAGTACACAACATGTCATATCCAATAATGGTTAAGTGTTATAAACTCTTATTTCAATCATTGAAACTTTCTTAGAGGCTGACAATAGCCATTTTCACACACTATTAGCATCAAAGCAATTTTCAAGTTATTGAAATAATCATAAAGAAACATTCCAAGTCTACACCAAATGATTGTATCACACAAACCATGTAAGATGTTACTCGGCAATTTTCACATGATCATCTTTTGACCTGCGTCAAGAATATAAGATGAACTTGGTCGAAGCGAAAGCTTGCCAACACATATTCCGAGAAATATGTAAGCGAGTTAAACTCAACTCGAAATCTCAAATGTGTATAATAGAAAACTATATCGTAACACGACTTATGTCTCAATATAGGATATAGAGTAGAAATAGACTTTCAAAGTGATCGATGAGTTTCATTCTCCACATACCTTTGTTAATGAAGTTCCACAAGCTCTCCTTAGTAGTTCTTCGTCTTCAAATGATGAACGCCGTGAAGTCTAAGGCTCAACTACACAATCTATGTCCTAGTTCGAGACATCTATAAGTAGACTAGAAATCAAGACTTATAGTTTTGATCACTAACATTGACAAACATGCTTGAGATACAACGCATGCGAGTTCGACCGAGCAGTGCTCTAACAATCCCCCCCTTTTTCAATTTTAGTGACAAAACAATCAATACATATAGATTACAAAATAAATAAAACTTTGTAGCTTCTCATCCAAATGCTTTATCTCCTTGGCATCTTCAACACGACTCGAAATCTTCATCACTTCCAAGTACTCCATAATTCTAAACGTGTTCAACTCAGCATCATAGGTTTTAAAGATCCGTAGCGATAAAATTGAGAAAACAGTTGCTCTCAATCATTGTTATACAGTGTCATAGTATCATTACACAACATCAAAGTGCAATTGTATCACAACTTTGACAACAATACTATGGTGATATGTATCACTCCCCCATAGTCAATACTTCATCTCAACATGAAAACCACTCCCCCTTACATAATGATCCGTAAACCATATGTATTTGTAGTATGAAACTACACATTAATTCTCCCCCTTTTTGTTAATACAAATTGGCAAAGGTACGAAAACTATTGGGATCCTCATGAAATTTTCACAGAGATACTTCATGACCAAAAGAGAATAACATACCAACTTATTTAGATGCAATCATATAGCCGAAGCTATATGCATTCATCAAGGAGTTTATAGAGATACAAGATAACTCCTACAATATTCCACAGCCGCACTCCCCACAAAGATTTGGCAATTAAGCACAAGTTCAAAAAGAACTCTCCCCCATAAAATGTCATTCCCAAGAACAACAAGAGAGACCTTACTTTCACGAGAAAAGAAGTATTTCTTTGGACATAATCAAATCACATGAGAACATGAATTTGTATCAGCCATAAAAATGATCAATTCAATTGGCCATGCTCGACATAAGAAAACTTACGGAGCAACAAAGTATATGCACAAAGATGTGGATCAGGGAAAGACCAATAGTGCAGAATAAACAAAGATTCATTCTATTTTTCATCACTATTTGCACAATGACATATAATAGACTTAATCTTTGTAAACAAAAGTTCATCCTTTCTTCCATCAATATTTGCATAATGACATAAAAGGTTTAACTTTTGTATTCAAAAGTTCATTCTATCTTTTATCAATACTTTCATACCGACATAATAGAGATAACTTTTGAACATGTATGGGACAGTCAAGGTTCACGGACGTAAACAACATATCCCATAACACTTTGCAATATATGAAACCATAAAGATTAATACTGCAAAAATCATCTTCCAAATAACTTATAGTTTAAATAAATAAATCTAAAAACATTGAAGATGAAAACGTTGGACATAGCTATGTGTACTCACAAATATGGCTATTTCAAACCCTAGTTATCCTTCTTAAAAAACACGAGAATAATTTCTCAAAAGAAGTTTCCTAGACATTAAGGCTACTGTTCTTTGATAACTTCATACCTTTCAATGAATCCATCATAAAAAGTGTCGCTGATTTCTTTGACTCTTTTGACCGTGGAAACTCCATGTTCATGAGTTGGAACACTAACTTTACGATCAACAACACGGGAAAGTTGTATATCCTTAACGCAGTCCACGGTGAGTCTCTTCTGATTCCGTATCAAGATCTGTTTATTAGCAAGGATTCTGGCCTGACCATCTAAAAGATGATTAATTTACAGTTGAAGATTTGCAAACTCGACCTTTGAATCATCCTGAAAACAAGTTAAATCCTTGATAGATTCATCAATCCAGGGGTTGTGCTCTTTCCTTGCAAGCATCTTCTTCAGAACCAGTTCTTGAACTGAACCACGTCCTTGACTGTCCTCCTCCATTTCAAGACTCACAATCTCTTGAGATCTTGAAAAGTTTTCCGTATAATTTTTTGTTAGGGATGGATCAATACAATATATAATATATATATATATATATGTAGATGGGGGGGAAAACGATTTGTTGTTTTTTGGGGAAAGTGAAGAGACAACCCTGCGGAAGAGACTCCTCAACCGAGCAAACTGCTTAACTTCAAACAGATGCACTGCACGGGAGTGCTTTTAAGTTCAAAAGATCAATCTGTAGAACTCCGGCCTAAACCAAGTCAATGGCCGTTTCAGAGTCAATTCGCTCACAAAGAGGGAGATGGGTTGATCTGTAGGAGGAAAGTTGATAATTGTGTGGGATCAATGGTGATCAAGGATTGTGGATGTGTTGAAGGTTTCTGCAAGTTTGTGTAAATATATTTCGAATGATTGAGAGAGTTGCTCACACGATGATTCTTGGTTAGACGATGGATTGTCTGTTCAATATCTCGTGGATTTTCTGTGTTGTTCAATCATGGATTCAGCGACTTATTTATATTGTCAGAATAGTGAACACATTGATCCCAGTAAGTGTGACGGATTCTTGAGTGAAAGAGTGGGAAAGTGGGAAATCGTGGTGAAACCAGTTCCAGGTCGCGTGGAGACTTGGTTAACCGTCCACCCACTACTTTGCTAACTCCTTCAACCGTTTACACGACTTACTCATATTTCTCATCGTGGATGAACACATGTGCCGTAGGCCTCCATACCAAAATCCTAAGTAATATCCCCCATGTGACGTGATTGATGTCTCACGAACGTGGAGTCTTCAAAGCAGACGTGTATTTGATCAGTCAGTCGTTGACTTGATTAGACAGTGAGTCTAAGTTTTGTTGAATTGAGCATGAGTGACGAACGCTCAGTGATTCATGGATTGAACATGTCAGACGTATAGTTCTTGAATGATGTTTATATTGCTCGTCCGAGCAAATATTGCAAATTCGATGAATTGTTGAATATTGAGTTAGATCTGAGCAAGTATTGCTCAATTCGATAAATTACTGAATATTGATAGTTGGATCAATATTCGAGCAACTGAGCAAGTATTGCTCAATTCGATAAATTGTTGAATATTGATAGTTGGATCAATATTCGAGCAACTGAGCAAGTATTGCTCAATTCGATGAATTATTGGTAACGTGACCTAATAAAATATTAATTAAAATATAGGCAGTCTACCAAATATTATATAATTAATCTGGATGTCGATTACTAGATCAACATAAAATTATTAGTGTTTGAACTTGCTCAAAATTATGATTTGTGGAGCATTTTTTCGAAACCCTAATTTTTGATCAATTGTTCGTCAATTGATGAATTGCTGAAAATAGGTCATGAGGGAGGGAGGGACGGACCACATGGGATGATGGATGACCATGTGGTGCACAAGTGCTCGAGTGAGCGTGCACCAGGGTCTTTAGTTGATCGGTTGGTGAAAGAATGATCAACTGCTGGTGTTGATCATTTATTAGAATAATGCTCGTGCGAGCGTTAGGTGATAAAACCTAATTATGGAGAAGTGATAGACCAACCAAGAGGACATGAGACCGGCCCTTGGTGGTCGTGGGACCTGCTGATGGTAGTTTTAGCAAATTCCAAGTTGGTTGGAAAGAGTTTGGACCCAATATGAGCAATTAAGCAAATTAGGTCAAAATTATAATGATGTGTGGGACCGGATCCTTACAAGCCTTAGGACTGGCCTTGGTCGGTCAAGGAAGCATGCTCGTGTCGCCATAATGTCCGTGTCTCAGTCCTGAGAGTTTTGGTATTTTCTGGTGTGCGTTTGAGCAATATTTTGGATTTTCAGAAGAGTTTGATCTTTGACTTAAATTCTTGATTTTTGCTCGAATGAGCAAGTAGAACTTTGCTTGTTTGATCATAATTTTGAGAATATTAAAATAATAATATTTTAATATTTGACGTGAGTAGCCTAGTCGATCATGTGACCATTTGACTTTTTGGCTTTTTCATGGTTTGAGCAATATTTGAGAAAATATGAAGAAACCATGGTTTTTGCTCAAACTGAGGAGTTTCATGAGATGAGGGAAATAATAATTATGAAAAAAGGGATTGCAAGGTGTGGGACTGGCCACGGCTAGGGCATGGCCGGCCGGCCAGGTAGCCCGGTCCCACGACACCTTCCCTATTTTTATTATTTTTCATGAAACCGTGAAAATATGGAGAAACCGTGAGTTTTGCTCAAACAAGTAAAGTTGCTTGAATGAAGGAGTTTTCATGAGTCCATGAAAATAAATAAAATAAGAAAAATAAAGGAAGACGGCGTGGGGGACCATCCACGGTGGCATGGCCGGCAGGCCGGTGGGCCCGGTCCCTTGGCGCCTCCTTTCTATTTTTTATTATTAATTTCTCTCTCCTGTTTTGTGTAGGATTCCTTGTTTGTCCATATATTTGAATGCTCGTTCATGCATTTGGGTGCTCGTTCGTGCATCATTGTTGAGTACACTTGCACCATTTTATTGGGGCTTACTCGGTGATAGTCCAGATGCCCGATTGTTGGATATTTATTACTAATTCATGAAATTCAGCGGAGAATGACTCATGAAACGTAGTAATAAATGAATTGTGTATCTATTACTAATCCATGAATCCTGCCGGGGAATTCAAGGAACGGAGTAATGAGATAAGATGGTTATCTATTACTAATCCATGGAATCAGTCGGGGATAGCCATGGAACGGAGTAATGAGATATAATAGATTATTTTCTAGGAATTCAGTGGCGAATGTCACGGTAGAATTAATCTATTGTAGAATCGAGATATGAGATAGTTGAAGCATCATACTCGTTCTGAAAGGTGCATAGTAAGGGAACAACGTGCAGCGTTGTTGACGTCCTGAAGGCGTTTAGCCCCCTCAACAAACAATGATGTAGGAGAGCCGCCTGAATCTATACACGGTCTCTCTACATAGTCAGGGAACTTCAAGTGTCGCCGACGTCTTGAAGGCGTTAAGCCCTCTCAACAAAAAATTATGTAGGAGGACCGCCCAATCATTCTTCTATGTAGAGGTGGGTCTCTCTATGTAGTCAGGGAACAACGAGTATCGCCGACGTCCTGAAGGCGTTAAACCCTCTCAACAAACAATTATGTAGGAGGACCGCCTAATCGTTCTTCTACATAGAGGGCACGATGAAATGCGTAGCATCGAACGCTCAGCTAGTGGGAGACCTTTCAAGAAACATATTCATCGTGTCTCTGAGAGGTACTCGATCAGAGATCGTAAAACGGTTCACGGATCGTAAAACACGAATCGTCACATGCGTTCCTGAAGCCAGGTCAGAAATATGCAGTATCATGATTTTACGATTTTAGCCTTTGTCGAAAATCCACCATCAACATTAAGTCCCCTGCTTAGTGGGGGACAGTCATGTTCTGCAGTAAGCATTAGATGGTGATTTTCCGGTTAAACGAGATAAGCAATCGGACTTAGTCGTACAAAAGCATTTTCAGAATCCCCGATTTGCTCCAATGATGTCATGTACGAGCAAACCATGGGTAAGGACCCTGACAGTATGATAGAGTGTCGTCCCGTGGTCACGGAGAGACGAGGCACTGCTGATTTTGACGGTCAGACGTTCAGTTTTGGTTGGTTTAGCGTTTATGGGCCCATCCCAAAAAGGAAAATCCTTGTTTTAGGAATGGATGTTCGTTCGCTAGTTTAAGAAACAAACAATGATCCCTAGCATAAGAGGGTTTTTTAAATAAAAAAAATTGCAAGATTTCACAAAATTGAATAAACTCTCGTTTCAAAGTTGGATGCTCGAACGAGAGAAAAAAGTTTTTTTTTTAATAGACGTGCGTCTGTTAGTAATAAAAATGTTGTCTATGAGCTTTCATGAATTTTTTTATTTTCGATATGTGAGCTTTCATAAATTTTTTGAAAATATGCTCTCGTTTCAAAGACGGATGCTCGCGAGAGGGACCAAAAATATATATACATATATTTTCAAAGTTACGTGAGTTTCACGTTAAAATATATATTTTTTGTAAAATCAATGTTTTGACTTTGAACAACTGTTGAAAGTAGACAATTATTCATGGTGAAATAATGTTTGTATGTGAGTTTTCACAATTGTAGAATGGACGTCTGTCCTATTTTTGAAAAACTAATGAATGTTCGCACAATGAATATTTATGTGAAATCAAATTTTGATTTTCAGCATTTGCTAGAAGTAAAATATTGTTTGTATGGATTTTGTGATCTGATAGTGTATGCACAAAAACCAATGAGTGTTCACTCGGTGGGAGTCGCTCACACGGTGAAAATTTTGTGGATTGCTCACATGAAAATCAAGTTACGATTTTGAATAAAAAATTTGCTCGTGTTTGCAGGTTCGAGGAGACGAGCAAATTTTGAAGTATTAACTCTTGTATCACAATCACTACTATTAGTGGAATCGTAAACAGGTAAGAGGTTAAAGTTACTATTTTGTAAACGCTGTTGTGAGCACCTTTATTCCATGATTCATTGTTCTGTTGAATCTTGCGCTTTGTATGAACGATGTGCTGAAGTAGAAATGTTATGCATCTGTCATAGCCACTTTGCAAGAATGACTGACTCCCATGATGACACTTCCAAAGATGGTGTTTCCAAAGATGACATCTCTACGGATGCAACTTTAAGAAATGGTATTTATTGGACCTCTGAGTGATGGTGAGAGATCCTTCATACTGAGTTGTACTCCTGGTTATTTCATTAACTTTATCACAGGATGATCGTGTAGTGAGATCCTGGATCAATGTAGACTTCACGGCGATGGAATAAAGTCTTCGGGGCAGAGAACCCAGAAGTAAGGACTACAGGATGTTAGTAAATGACGTGCAGTCCCCAGCCGTTTCTTTGGTGAGTTATCGATGTTTCCTCCGTCATGAATTTTCTTATCCGTACAATTAGGATCACAAACAAATGTTTGTTAATCTCAAAAAATTTCTCCATTGATCATTGACGGTCTTCATCTTGCTCCTGGGCAAACAATTCAGGAATCCAGCACAGATGAGGGAGTTGATGTAAGTATCTGTTTTCGTGCAAGCGATCATGGCATCTCCTTGAATGAAGTAATAATAATTGTTGTTGATGTATCCAGGAGGAGATTATTGCGGATAAACAACATATTGATGAAGCACATTCTTCCTTGGAAAATGAGGAAACGGAGAATCTTCAAAACCCGGAACTAAATGGAGGTAGTAATGCCACTAACGGTGACTTCAACAATATTAGTCCTTCGAACGGTTTAGAGACTCCTCAAGTAAGTATTCCTCCAGAAAAATCCAGACTTCAGTCTTTCAGTAAAAACGTTGTAGAATCTTCGCCCGATGTCGGATTTTCGCGATCTACCAATGTTTTTTCATGCCCAGGAAATTTACAAGCTTTTTCAAAGAAGATTTTTGAGTTTTGAGCATGTTTAGGGGCCAAAATAGGCGAAACAGTAAACTTCCAGGAGACTTCCAGAAAATTTTCAGCTGGTATGTAGTCCAATGTTTTGGCCACATATCTTTGCTCGTTTATCCAATCGCTGTGAATTTTGGATATGTTGTAGAGGACATCCATACGAAGAGAATGACATATGACTAAACCTTAGATTCCTTACCAATTTCTCCCAGCTCGTCGCTTTGTACGGGACAGTGTAAAATAACTTCAGACAGTCTTGCTGTAAAACGTCTCTTTTGTGTCTTTAAACCATTTGCTTGTGTCTTGAACTCTTGATGAAGGATTTCAATGCTATATATTAATTTTCAATTTGAACCCCTTGATTGATACATGAGCATGGTGCTTGCAGTGCCATCTTGTTTCTGTCGGTCGTAGAAACATCACTTCTGAAACCCTGGTCACATGACCATAACTGAGGTTGCTCTCAAGAGGGGATGATGTAATGACCATGGTTGCATGTTCCGGTGGTAGAATTACTTTTATGATGAATGATTAGCACAGGAGAGTCCGGTGCCACGGGTCTTGGACTGTGAAACTGATCGTCATGATCAGTGGACCGTTAGTCCCCAGTATTTTGTTAAGTCTCTCCCTTTCGTTTTCCCTTCTTCTTGGAGGACCTAGATAGAGGACCCAAGTACAAAAGCTTGATGTAAAGACCTAGGTGGTCGAAGTTGGAGGTACCTTGATGAAGGACTTAGTGGAAAGTCCTGGTGGACACCGATCGACTGTGGAAGTTATGAATCCCGTCTAAGAATTGCTGCTTGCATGTTGTATGCTCTGGAAGCTGTAGGAACCTCATACGACGTCGGAATTCGATGCTTGACCCCAACTTTTGAAGCTAAGAGACTGAGTTATCACATGAGAAAATAATCACTCAATTTGAAGTTGTAGAGTTCAGCCAACGAAGCGTGCACATTTGTAATTTGTAATCCCGTACAAATTTTTTAGATTTCGTAGACCTGACGGTAAAGGCCATATCTTTCAGCTCGTATGTACGATTGATGCGCCCTTTTGGTATGTTGTAGAAGAGACATAGAAGAACATCTTTCGTTGAGGAAGCATTGTCCCATTCCTCACCCATTGGTACGTTTTTGTAAACCCATGGTCTGAAATGTGTTGTATCTCCTATGTAGAGGCGATGAGAACATCTTGTAGAAGACTTTGGATCGTGCCCGTCTGTCGTGCAAGCTTTGGGAAGACGTTCATGTTAACATGTTTTCATGTCTACACATCTTGATATGAATTATTAGGGCTTGAAGAAATACGATCCATCGAGTAACGCTTCAGAGATGTTGCGTCTGAGACTGTTGTTGATGCTGAGATCACGATTGAATTCTCTCCAGAAATTCTTGTTTATGCTGAGACCATGAATGGAGCTCCTCCACATATCCTTGTTGATGCCGATACTATGGTTGGAGTTGCTCCAGAGACTAAAAAGGCTAGAACCATGATTATCGATATAGTCTTTGCTCCTCCAGTGAGCCTTTACATTCACGAACTAGTTGGTGGGTTGAGCATTCTTAAGATGAAGGTGTACTGGGAGTTCAACCCAAATTCTCCTGAACATTATGACTTTACCGTGAAGTGGTTTTGTCAGGGAATTGATGTTGTTGCGGCAGATAGCAGCAACAGTCTTCATTCTGAATGCGATCGGTGAAGAGAGGAAGTTCTTCAGTCGTGCAGGGGTTTATAATGTAGAGAGGTCCCATTGATGAAGCTTCATGGAATCACATCAGGTTGCAATAAATAGATTTGAATCGATCTTATCAATAAGATCAAGTCCCCAGTGTATGTTGAAGGAGCTTGTGCCATCCATGGATGAATGATGTTGCATTTGCTTCAGAAGTCTTATCATGGGATAATGAAGACTTATCGATTGTAGTTCAGTTACACTTTGATCGTGCTGGTGTTGAATCAGTGTGTCATCGTCGAGATATTTGTGCTGAAGCCAGATGCGCCATTATCGAAGGTGTACTCTTTTATTGGGAGTACAATTTGAAGGCTTCTTAGATGCTTGAGCGTTGAAGCGTCATATCCCTTAAGCATCGAATATCTTAGGTTTGATCGTCTCGGCCCTTAGTATCTTCTGTTGATTCAGTATCCCTTTCGTTGCGGTAGTGGGATTCAACACTTTTGCAGACATCAGAGCTTTATGATTTTGTGGAACACATGGACACTCCTGCAAGGCTATGGAGAAACGCCCAAAGTGTTCTTTGCCATGCTTGGACATTATCTCAGTAATGAATGTATCATTGCTCGATTCGGAGAAATGTCAGATTCAACCACTTGGTAAAATACTAATGCGGTGAAGCTACCATTCATAACGTCTTGCAGAGTTGCTAGCATAAGTTCCCATTCTAGGATAGCATGTGAGGAAATAAATGACATAGACATGGAAGGAATGAGACTTGCCTGAGTGCCGAACCTCTTGATGAATTTCTATACATCTTTTGCAGGTTCTGGCTTCAACCTCGTCAAAGTTTGAAATTCCTCCAAGTGCTCTGATGATGGGATGTCCACCAAATCTTCTGGATCAGAATATTCTTCGTTGGAGAGATGTGCAACCAAAGGCGCTTTGTCAGTAGCTATCTTTTCAGCGTGGATTCACGCTCGTCTGAAGAACATGTCATATCCTGGATCTTCCTGATTATGTGAAACTTGGTTTCTGTCCTGGTTGAACTTATGTTCACTTTGAGAGTGATGTAGCCATAAGTATTTCCGAGCGTTCCTTCAAGGTCTCTGATTCAGATGGGATCACGAGTAGCTTCTTTTCGAGTGATGCCTGTGGCTTTGAGGGTTTTCAGTGGAATGATGTTGATGGAGGCGTCATCATTGATCAACATCTTATGATTTCATTTCCTCTGAGATGGACTGTGGTAAGCAGTCCCTAGTCGTGCATCTCCTTGTCTGTGGATGAAGATCAGAAAGTATTTCCGGATGTGATTCAGTGCTGTGAGCATGTCCTCCTTTGTGCCTTCGACAGATAGAGAAATCCACATATATGCTCGACCGAGGATTGAACTGCCTCTTTGAAAAGTTGCTCAGAGAGAGTGATGGTTTTGATTGGGAGAGGGTCACGTGTTCTCCTTCAGTCCCTAGTTGAAGCTCTCCTGGAAAAACCTTCTCTTTGAAGATGCGCTTCAAAACTCTACAGTCACTTGTTGGATTATTGATGAACCTATGAAGGCGACAGTTCCTAGGTTCTTCTTCAGTGGGCTCTCCCCTGATGAATGGTAATTTGATTGCACTATCTTGAATCCGGACTTCCTGTAACTCGATCACTTTTTCAATGAGAAGAGGGAAGTTTGAGTTTGTCTGATCATTTCCCCATTTGTTGATGCTGGGTTGAGGTTTGTGCATTTCAGGAGTGATTATCCTTTCTTTGAGCCTTCGGAGGAGCCTTGGATGTCGCATGTTTTAGCAGAAGCTTTCCTTTTGCTTCCTTGAGCAACAACGTTCATGGAAGGTTGGACATTGTACTATTTGTTGATTAGGCGCCTGACACTGCCTCGAGCTTCTCGCGGTTCCTTGACTTTTGTAGTTCTTGTTCTTTCCATTAGAGCCGGAATAGTAGTTGCTGATCGCTTGGCTGCTTCATGGAGTTCTGAGAAAGTTTGGAACCATATATTTTCCAGCAAGGCTCTGTAGACTTGGATTATCCCGTTGATACACGAGTCCACCAATTGTTGTTCAGTGACATTAGGGTCATGACAATCCAAAGCTTGAAATCTGAATCTCTTCACATAGTCGTTCGGATGTTCAATGTTCTTCTGAGCCATTCTTCATAATTCAGAGAGAGTAATGTGCTCAGAGACGAAGAAGTATTTCCTGTAAAAGGCATTAACCATTTCTCCCAACTAGCGATGCTCCCAGGTGCAATGTTGTTGTACCAGGTGTATGCTCGGCCTGTCAGCGATTTCGAGAACTCCTACAGACGGACAACATGGTTGTGTTCGTGCTCACCTAGTGCTTCCAGGAATTGAGAGACATGTTCTCGAGCATTCCCCATTTTGTTGTACAGTGTGAACGTTGGAGAGTTGTAGCCCTTTTGGAGAGGAATTCGTGGTGTAGTAGCAGGATATGGAGGTTGATGACGATGAACCGATATTGTCTTGTCTTTTCCTCGATCCTCCATAAAGAGTTCAAGGTATTCACGGGTGATGAATCCTGCAGGTTCCTTTGTTGGTGAGTTATCTGCAGCCTTGTGGACTTCATCATCATCTACTATATGGATCGGAGTAACTTCAGGATCAGCAGTCGAAGATATTTCTTTGGCTTTTCCCTTCTCCCGAGTTTTCTCTGACATATTGTCAGTGAGAGTTTTGAGATAATTGCACAGCTCCTTCTGTGTGTTAGCCATGTCAATTTGATTTTTGGCAAGAGTTTCTTGTACCTTCATGAGATCACCTATGGTAGGTGGATTTTCTTTGATTTCTTCAAGAGACCGGCCGAAGAGGTGATTGTCTCCAATGTTGGTTTTAGGAGGAGGAGTGGTATCACCAGTGCCATTGTTGGGAGTAGGAGTAGTTTTGGAGTACCACAAGTGTTGCTAGTGCTAGCGTCGTTTATGTTGGGATTTGTAACTAACCCAGACCTAAGACCAGCCATCTTTGTGAAAGTTTAAGATTGCAACCGAGAGAATGATCTCCCACTGTGGTCGCCAATCTGTAGATGGGGGAAAAACGATTTGCTGGTTTTTTGGGAAAGTTAAGAGACCACCGTGCGGAAAAGACTCCTCAACCGAGCAAACTGCTTAACCTCAAACAGATGCACTGCACGGGAGTGCTTTTAAGTTCAAAAGATCAATCTGTAGAACTCCGGCCTAAACAAAGTCAATGGCCGTTCCAGAGTCAATTCGGTCATAAAGAGGGAGACGGGTTGCTCTATAGGAGGGAAGTTGAGAATTGTGTGGGATCAATGGTGATCAAGGATTGTGGATGTGTTGAAGGTTTCTGCAAGTTTATGTAAATAAGTTTCGAATGATTGAGAGAGTTGCTCACACGATGATTCTTGGTTAGACGATGGATTGTCTGTTCAATATCTCGTGGATTTTCTGTGTTGTTCAATCATGGATTCAGCGACTTATTTATATTGTTAGAATAGTGAACACATTGATCCCAGTAAGTGTGACGGTTTCTTGAGTGAAAGAGTGGGAAAGTGGGAAATCGTGGTGAAACCAGTTCCAGGTCGTGTGGAGACTTGGTTAACCGTCCACCCACTACTTTGCTAACTCCTTCAACAGTTTGCACGAATTACTCACATTTCTCATCGTGGATGAACACACGTGCCGTAGGCCGCTAGACCAAAACCCTAAGTAATATCCCCCATGTGACGTGATTGATGTCTCACGAACGTGGAGTCTGCAAAGCAGACGTGTATTTGATCAGTCAATCGTTGACTTGTTTAGACAGTGAGTCTAAGTTTTGTTGAATTGAGCATGAGTGACGAATGCTCAGTGATTCATGGATTGAACATGTCATACGTATAGTTCTCTAATGATGTTTATATTGCTCGTCCGAGCAAATATTGCAAATTCGATGAATTGTTGAATATTGAGTTAGATCTGAGCAAGTATTGCTCAATTCGATAAATTACTGAATATTGATAGTTGGATCAATATTCGAGCAACTGAGCAAGTATTGCTCAATTCGATAAATTGTTGAATATTGATAGTTGTATCAATATTCGAGCAAGTGAGCAAGTATTGCTCAATTTGATGAATTATTGGTAACGTGACCCAATAAAATATTAATTAAAATATAGGTAGTCTACCAAATATTATATAATTAATCTGGATGTCGATTACTAAATCAACATAAAATTATTAGTGTTTGAACTTGCTAAAAATTATGATTTGTGGAGCGTTTGTTCGAAACCTTTATTTTTGATAAATTGTTCGTCAATTGATGAATTGCTGAAAATAGGTCATGTGTGAGGGAGGGACGGACCACATGGGATGATGGACGACCATGTGGTTCCCAAGTGCTCGAGTGAGCGTGCACCAGGGTCTTTAGTTGACCGGTTGGTGAAAGAATGATCAAATGTTGGTGTTGATCATTTATTAGAATAATGCTCGTGCGAGCGTTAGGTGATAAAACCTAATTATGGAGAAGTGAGGGACCGACCAAGAGGGCATGAGACCGTCCCTTGGTGGTCGTGGGACCAGCTGATGGTCGTTTGAGCAAATTCCAAGTTGGTTTGAAAGAGTTTGGACCCAATATGAGCAATTGAGCAAATTAGGTCAAAATTATAATGATGTGTGGGACCGGATCCTTGCAAGCTTTAGGGCCAGCCTTTGTCAGTCAAGGAAGCATGCTCGTGTTGCCATAATGTCTGTGTCTCAGTCCTGAGAGTTTTGGTATTTTCTGGTGTGCGTTTGAGCAATATTTTTGATTTTCAGAAGAGTTTGATCTTTGACTGAAATTCTTGATTTTTGCTCGAATGAGCAAGTAGAACTTTGCTCGTTTGATCAAAATTTTGAAAATATCAAAATAATAATATTTTAATATTTGACATGAGTAGCCTAGTCGGTCACGTGACCATTTGACTTTTTGGCTTTTTCATGGTTTGAGCAATATTTGAGGAAATATGAAGAAACCATGATTTTTGCTCAAACGGAGGAGTTTCATGAGATGAGGGAAATAATAATTATGAAAAAAAGGGATTGCAAGGTGTGGGACCGGCCACGGCTAGGGCATGGCCGGCCGGCCAGGTAGCCCGGTCCCTCGACACCTTCCCTATTTTTATTATTTTTCATGAAACCGTGAAAATATGGAGAAACCGTGAGTTTTGCTCAAACAAGGAAAGTTGCTTGAATGAAGGAGTTTTCATGAGTCCATGAAAATAAATAAAATAAGAAAAATAAAGGAAGAGGGCGTGGGGGACCGTCCATGGTGGCATGGCCGGTGGGCCCGGTCCCTAGGCGCCTCTTTTCTATTTTTTATTATTAATTTCTCTCTCCTGTTTTGTGTAGGATTCCTTGTTTGTCCATATTTTTGAATGCTCGTTCGTGCATTTGGGTGCTCGTTCGTGCATCATTGTTGAGTACACTTGCACCATTTTATTGGGGCTTACTCGGTGATAGTCCAGATGCCCGATTGTTGGATATTTATTACTAATTCATGAAATTCAGCGAAGAATGACTCATGAAACGGAGTAATAAATGAATTGTGTATCTATTACTAATCCATGAATCCTGCCGGGGAATTCGAGGAACGGAGTAATGAGATAAGATGGTTATCTATTATAATCCATGGAATCAGACGGGGATAGCCATGGAACGGAGTAATGAGATATAATAGATTATTTTCTAGGAATTCAGTGGCGAATGTCACGGTAGAATTAATCTATTGTAGAATCGAGATATGAGATAGTTGAAGCATCATACTCGTTCTGAAAGGTGCATAGTAAGGGAACAACGTGTAGCGTTGTTGACGTATTGAAGGCTTTTAGCCCCCTCAACAAACAATTATGTAGGAGAGCCGCCTGAATCTATACACGGTCTCTCTACATAGTCAGGGAACTGCGAGTGTCGCCGACGTCTATAAGGCGTTAAGCCCTCTCAACAAACAATTATGTAGGAGTACCGCCCAATCGTTCTTCTATGTAGAGGTGGGTCTCTCTATGTAGTCAGGGAACAACGAGTATCGCCGACGTCCTGAAGGCGTTAATCCCTCTCAACAAACAATTATGTATGAGGTCCGCCTAATCGTTCTTCTACCTAGAGGGCACGATGAAATGCGTAGCATCGAACCCTCAGCTTGTGGGAGGCCTTTCAAGAAACATATTCATCGTGGCTCTGAGAGGTACTCGATCAGAGATCGTGAAACGGTACACGGATCGTAAAACATTAATCGTCACATGCGTTCCTGAAGCCAGGTCAGAAACATGCAGTATCATGATTTTACGATTTTAGCCTTTGTCGAAAATCCACCATCAACAATATGTAATTGAGTAAAGAGAAGAAACTTCTCATTAAGAAAACCCTATAAACTCGCAGTAGAGGGACACGGACGTACGTGGACCGGTCACAAGAGAAAGATGGATTAATAAAAATCCATAAGAGGAAATACACTATTAGTTATCAATGCTCAAAAAGTTAGAGCATGGCACATGATCAGCAAGATCAATAACTCATGAAAACGCATAAAAACATACAATTAATCTTGAGACTCCCACAATCATCATCCTTGCAACTCTCAAGATAGATACAAGGATGAGAATACCTGAGATCAGGTAAAGGAGTGAGAAGTAATCTCACTATGAATTATGGAGAAGAGTTGTACAAATCTTTTGTGCGTTTGAGACGTGTATTCCCTTCTTTCAATTGATTATAACTTATTCCAGGAGAATCTGTCATAAACCCTTTTAAAAGTCCATCGAAAGGATTTTTCTGAGGACTAAGTCTAGGACCTCTAAAGATTGGTTCCAAAGGAGAAGAGTTGAAGGACTTCCATCTTCTCGATTTAGACTTGCCAGACTTGTTCTTATAAGCACAGGGAAGGTGTTCATTCGTGGCACAGGAGTTGATACCATTAAGAGGAACTTGCAACCTGTGATGATTTCTTAAGGAGAGATTATTCTTATAAGAATTATGGTTTTCTGTAGGAAAGCAATTCACTGTAGATGTTTTCAGACGATTTACTCCGTTGATAGTAAAAAGAAGCAAATTATGAAGATCAAGGATTTGTTTGTTTCTAGCAAAACAATGAAGAGCATAATGATTCTTTTTCCCACAGAAGGAACATCACCGTGGATTAGAAACATAATTGCCTTGACTCATAACCTTTTTCGGCACATGCGAATATTGCAAGTGATTCACATTGGGTACTTCCTTGGAGGGAATTTTCTTCACGCTGGGTAAAGTTTTGTGAGTATCGTAAGAAGTTATAGAGGATGACTTACTCATCAAAACAGAGTTTTCCTTTTTCAAGGTGTTACACTGTTCTTGGGCACATCGAAGAGATGCAACAAGTTTCTCTTTTTCAACACGGTGACTGTTTATTTCTGATGAATGAGCCTTGATTAAACGTTCTTCTCTGATTGACTTCTCTCTAACAGTATCTTCAAGCATACTAATATTTTCACGCTATAGAGTAGTTTCTTGAACCAATTTTTCGATATTGTTAGAGAGAGATTCAATAAAGCAATAGAGCTCACGTTCACTTTCAAGAGATTTCTCAAATTCATCAATGAGCTGATCATTCTTTTCTTCAAGAGTCTTGATTTCAGAATCCTGAAAGTCAATGATATCAGCAGATTTTTTTGATGATCTGGTGAGTTCCATTTCTGAATCTGACACACTGTCAAATCTCTTGCTTTTCCCTCGGGATTCGGATGAATCTGCTAAGGAGTTATCCTTTGAGGAAAACCCAAGATTGTTGGCCAGATCAGAAACTTTGGAAGACATATCAATATGCGTTATCTTGTGACATATTTCTTAGGTCTTCAGAATACAGATTACTACAAATACAGACTTATAAGGTCTTTAATGTGTTTGCCTTCTCTAATACCAATTGAAAATGCGAGGGTCTAACAACCACACCCAATAATTCGTTTGGCAATCTGAGTGGACTTACTCCAATATACTTTCTAGAGAATCAACTAGACAGTCAGACTCAATCTAGAGAAAAGTATATACAAGAGTTTATATCTCGAACTAATAATTCAATCTGCAATCAGCAAATAGAAATTTGCGAGCCCGATTGAATATTAGAGAAGTAACTTGAACGGTACCAAAGACCAATGTTCAAGGATCAATCAATTTCAATCAACAACCAAAGGTTGGATTTCTTAATTGATCGATACAACGCACAACCTATGATATTTCAATTATATAACAATATATAATGCGGAAAAGAAATAACACAGACACCAGAATTTTGTTAACGAGGAAAACCGCAAATGCAGAAAAACCCCGGGACCTAGTCCAGCTTTGAACACCACACTGTATTAATACGCTACATATACTATCCTACTACCAATGAACTTCGGACTGGACTGTAGATAAACCCAAATCAATCTCACACTGATTCGAGGTACAGTTGCGTTCCTTACGTCTCTGATCCAAGCAGGATACTACGCACTTAATTCCCTTAGATGATCTCACCCACAACCAAGAGTTGGTACGACCCAAAGTCGAAGACTTGATAAACAAATCTGTCTCACACAGAAAAGTCTATTGGAATAGATAAATCTGTCTCCCACAGAAATACCTATGAGTTTTTGTTCCGTCTTTTGATAAATAAAGGTGAACAGGAACCAATTGATAAACCGGCCTTATATTCCCGAAGAACATCCTAGTATTATCAATCACCTCACAATAATCTTAATCGATTAACGAAACAAGATATTGTGGAATCACAAATGATGAGACGAAGGTGTTTGTGACTAATTTTCTATCTTTCCTATCGGAGAAATTAATCTCAAGCCAATTCTTACAATTGTACTCAACACAATAGAAACAGCAAGATCAGATCACGCAACTACAGAGAAAATAGTTGGGTCTGGATTCACATTCCTAATAAAGTCTTTAAATCGTTAACCTATGGGGTCTCGTGAGAAACCTAAGGTTAAAGGAGAATCGACTCTAGCTATGCAACTAGTAACACACAAAAGTGTGGGGATTAGGTTTCCCAGTTGCTAGAGTTCTCCTTTATATAGTTTTTAAATCAGGGTTTGCAATCTAAGTTACCTTGGTAACAAAGCATTTAATATTCACCGTTAGATGAAAAACTTGATTCAACAAAGCTAATATCTTTCAACCGTTAGATTGAACTTAGCTTGTTACACACAAATGAAATGTACCCTCATTTAGGTTTATGTAATCGTACCTAAACGTGTACACCATGTTGACTCAACAATAGTTAACTGAGGTTAGCCATATGATCACTCTCACATCAACCTTATTTATCTTAACCATAACTAGTTCAAATGACTCAAATGAAACTAGTTAAAGAGTTGTTCAATTGATATATTCTCATAGAAGTATACAAGAACACAATTAAAGCAAAATCGGTTTGATTCACTCGAATCACTTCATGAACATTATAGCCACGGTTTGCAAAGATTGCATTCCTTATTAATAAATGTTTAAGTTCATGTACACAACCGATTTTAGAACTTTAACCTTCAAGTATGCAAACGGGTACGCATACTTGAAATACCCGGACCAAGATTGGGTTTCGCCAGTACGCAAATGGGTACGCGTACTTCCAATCCCAGCAGAAATATTCGGACATGAACCTTACGCCAGTACGTGAACGGGTCCGCATACTTAGGTTCCCGGATTTCTCAAGACAATAGGTACGCGTACGGGTACGCATACTATGGTTCCCGGACATGGATTACATATGTGAAAGAGTACACAACATGTCATATCCAATAATGGTTAAGTGTTCTAAACTCTTATTTCAATCATTGAAACTTTCTTAGAGGATGACAATAGCCATTTTCACATACTATTAGCATCAAAGCAATTTTCAAGTTATTGAAATAATCATAACGAAACATTCCAAGTCTACACCAAATGATTGTATCACACAAACCATGTAAGATGTTACTCAACAATTTTCACATGATCATATTTTTACTTGCGTCAAGAATATAAGATGAACTTGGTCGAAGCGAAAGCTTGCCAACACATATTCCGAGAAATATGTAAGCGAGTTAAACTCATCTCGAAATTTCAAATGTGTATAATATAAAACTATATCGTAACATGACTTATGTCTCAATATAGGAGATAGAGTAGATATAGACTTTCCAAGTGATAGATGAGTTTCAGTCTCCACATACCTTTTGTTGATGAAGTTCCACAAGCTCTCCTTAGTAGTTCTTCGTCTTCAAATGATGAACGTCGTGAAGTCTAAGGCTCAACTACACAATCTATGTCCTAGTTCGAGACATCTATAAGTAGACTAGAAATCAAGACTCATAGTTTTGATCACTAACATTGACAAACATGCTTGAGATAGCAACGCATGCGAGTTCGACCGAGCAGTTCTCTAACAAACCTGACATTCGTGTTCTTACGCATTTTTGGTTGCACTATATATGTGCCATTACGACTCCACATCGTACTATGATGGGTCTTCAAAACTGTTAAGTAGTTATGTTGGAAATGAGTTCCCAACAATTATCCGCATTTTAAAACTTTTGGAAGGAGATCTCTTGCCGCTAGATTTGCATGTTATCACTTTAATGAGACAATCTTCCCGTCGTTAGGGGGAGATAAGAAAAAGTATTTTCTAAGGGAACGACAGGAATTGTCGTAGTGTGTTCCTAGTGTGTCTCATATTGATTCCTGTACTCCACAAATGTAAATGTAAAGTGACAAAGAATACGAATGTACACTGATGTCGCTAAAGTGATGAGATCACACATACCAGCTGCAAACCTACCTGCAAGGTTACAAATCCTCAATAAGGGATATACACCATAGACTAAGGTATTGCAACTACACTTAGTGGAAGTGTGGTTGAGGCCGTGGCTCCATAAAGGAAGTTGGAGAGACCACTTGGTTCAATCAATCCTCATCTAGAAAGGAAGTAGGTGAGTAAGGCACAACTTATTTATATCATCAAAAATCATCTCATAAGATTGTCTCTGAATATGTCCATGAATCAAACTGGAGGACACTATGATTCCAGAGGACAATGACATCCCAAGTGGATTATGAGAATGCGCACGAGTCAATGGAAAGATCATGCGAGCATATTGATGATTAATTTCATATACACTTACCTTAAGGAAATAAAGCAAGATGAGATCGAACTAAGCTCCTTGTTGCTTAATGTCAACGAAGAGCATATTTGGCCTATACAATCCAAGTAGAACTTGGTTCTTTGACAAATATACAGGTATTTCGTGTGGTAGTGCTAACCAACCAAGTGTAAAGACTATTGGACATACATGATTAATTTGTCACAATGAATAATGAGAAGAAAGCAGTCTTAAAATATAAAGACTCGCTTTGTGGCGTGAGGTTTCTCACAAAGCCCTGGAATTGTTCTCTTGTAATGAACGTTATAGCGTTCCGCTACTTAGTTAGCTTAGTAGTTTCAAAAGGACTTGAAATGCAGCATATGTATGTTGTTGTTACGTATTTCTGAAAGAATCAATAGATAGCCTTTTGTTTCCAAATCAAGTGACTCTAAACCACATAGTGAATTTATAATTAGATAGAACGCTCACTTATAGATTGAAGCAATCAGGCGGATGTGGTATACCCGTCTAAGTGACTATTTGATTTGGAGGGGACAGATAAGTAAGGTATTTTTCCTTGCATATTCACAAGAAAGTTCCTGATTTGGAATTGTAGCTATCTATGTCGATGGTACAAACATGATGGGTACTCTTGATGTAATAAGAGACCTTAAAAGCTATTTGAAATCCGAATTTGAGATGAAAAGTCTGGGGAAAGCTCGACCGAATACTGAGCTTGTGGTATATTATTCCACCAGTTTGCATATGTCTAAATTGTTAGGCAATTTAACATATACATGCATCCTGATAGCACTCCCATGATTAGTCGAGGTTCAAATGTAAGTAAGTGACCATTTCTTCTAAAGGAAGATGACGAAGATGTGTTGGGAGATGCAATTCCCATATCTAAGTACAATAGACGCATTGTTGTACTTAGTATAATAATGTACTCGATTAAATTTTACATCCTCAGGGAACTTGTTAGCCAGATATAGCTCAGCGCCAACGCAACGTCATTGAAATGGTATAGTGGGATATGGGATATGTGTGTTTGTACATGGTCAAAATTTAAGTCCTTCGTATGTCGATATGCAAGTATTGATAAAAGATTGAATGAACTTTTGATAAACAAAAGTTAAGCCTTTT
This sequence comes from Papaver atlanticum, assembly GCA_023531105.1. Taxonomy (NCBI): domain Eukaryota; kingdom Viridiplantae; phylum Streptophyta; class Magnoliopsida; order Ranunculales; family Papaveraceae; genus Papaver; species Papaver atlanticum. The sequence goes on along the minus strand of JAJJMB010009041.1, from coordinate 3,065,061 downwards.
ATGTCATTATGCAAATATTGATGGAAGAAAGGATGAACTTTTGTTTACAAAGATTAAGTCTATTGTATGTCATTATGCAAATAGTGATGAAAGATAGAATGAATCTTTGTTTATTTCGCAGTATTGATCTTCCCTAATCCATATTTTTATGTATATACTATGCGGCTCCGTAAGTTCTCTTATGTTGAGCATTTCCGATTGAATTAATCATGGGTTCTCTTGTGGTTAATTTAATTGAGTATTTTGGATACAAATTCATATTCTTATGTGATTTGTTGTTGTCCAAAGAAATCCTTCTTTTCTTGTGAAAGTAAGGTCGTTCTTGTTGTTCTTTCGGGAATGACATTTTATGGGGGAGAGTTCTTAATTGAACTTGTGCTTAATTGCCAAATCTTTGTGGGGAGTGCGGCTGTGGAATATTATAGGGGTTATCTTGTATCTTTATAAACTCCTTGATGAATGCATTTAGTTTCGGCTATATGATTGCATCTAAAAAAGTTTATATGTGCTTTATTTTGGTCATGAAATGTCTCTATGGAAATTTCAATAGGATCCCACTAGTTTTCGTACCTTTGCCAATTTTATTGACAAAAAGGGGGAGAATTAATGTGTAGTTCACACTACAAATACATATGGTTTTTGGGTCATTATGTAAGGGGGAGTGGTTTCCATGTGAGATAGAGTATTGACAAAGGGGGAGTGATACATATCACCATAGTATTGTTGTCAAAGTTGTGATACAATTGAACTTTGATGCTGTGTAATGATACTATGACATTGTGTAATAATGATTGAGAGCTTTTATTTTCTCATTGTTATGGCTACGTATTTTCAACAACGATGATGCTGAACTTACAACCTTTGGAATCATTGGAGTACTTGGAAGTGATGAAGATTTCTAGTAATGTTTAAGAACAAAGGAGATAATGCATGTGGAAGAGAAGCTGCAAAGTTTATTTATTTTTTATTCTATATGTATTGATAGTTTTGTCACTAAAATTGACAAAGAGGGAGATTGTTAAAGCACTGCTCGGTCGAACTCGCAAGCGTTGCTATCTCAAGCTTGTTTGTCAAGTTTAGTTGACAAAACTATAAGTCTTGATTTCTAGTCTACTTATAGCTAAGTCTCGGACTAGGATAGAAAGTGTAGTTGAGCTCTAGACTCCACGGCGTTCATCATACAAAGATGAAGAACTACTCAAGGAACTGGTGGAACTTCATCGACTAAAAGGTATGTGGAGACTTGAACTTATCTATCACTCAAAAAGTCTATCTACTTTATCTCCTATCTTGAGACAAAAGTCGTACTGTTATATAGACTTTAATTATACATATTTGCTATTTCGATCCGAGTTTATCTCGCTTATCCTTTTCTCAAAATATGTGTTGGTAAGCTTTCACTTTGGCCAAGTTCATCTTTACAAGTGACGAATGTCATGTTGATTATTTCAATATATTAAAAATTGCTTTGATGAAGAATAGTGTGTGAATAACCTCTATTTGACATCCTCTAAGAATGTTTCAATGATTGAAATGAGAGTTTAGAATATATATAACCTTGAATGGATATAAACAGTGTAGGTGAACTCATACTTGTGTAAGTCCGAAATCCTTAAACCAAAGTATGTGTACTTTGCTACTCAGGATAACCGGAACTAAAGTCCGCGTACTACCGGAAGTTCACGTCCCGTGAATTTCTGCTAGAGTTTGTGAACTGAAAACAAACTCAATCCTGGTACTTAAGTATGCGTACCGGTATGCATACTTGAGTGGGTTATTTTCTAAAAACGGTTTATTCGTGAACTTAAACATATATAAACTAAGGAAAGCATATTTGCAAACCGTGGCTATAAAGTTCATGAATTGATTCGAGTGAATCAAAATCGTTTTTGCTTCGATTGTGTCTTGTATACTTCTATGAGATCTAAGCAATTAAACAACTCTCTAACTAGTTATTTTGAGTCATTTGAACTAGTTATGGTGAAGATGAATATGGTTGATATGAAATTGCTCATATGGCTAACCATTTGGTTAACTACTATTGAACTAACTAGGTGTACACATTTAGGTACAGTTACACAAACCTAAATGAACGTGCATTTCATTTGTGTATAACAATATAAGTTCGATCTAACGGTTGAAAGATATTAGCTTGAATTTAATCAGGATTTCATCTAACGGTGAATATTGAATGCTTTATTACCAAGAAAACTTAGATTGCAAACCCTGATTTGGAGACTATATAAAGGAGAACTCTAGCAACTGGGAAACCTAATCCCCACACCTCCTATGTGATAATAGTTGTATAAGCTAGAGTCGATTCTCCTTTAACCTTAGGTTTCTACCGAGACCCTGTAGGTTAACGACTTGAAGACTTCATTGGGATTGTGAAGCCAGACCCAACTATTTTCTTTGTAGTTTCGTGATCTGATCTTGCTGTTTCTATCGTATTTGACTACAATCGTAAGATTGGATTGAGATTAATTTCTCCGATAAGCAAGATAGAAAAGTAGTCACAAACATCTTCGTCTCATCGTTTGTGATTCGGCAATATCTTGTTTCGCTAGTCGATTAAGATTATTATGAGGTGATTGATAATTCTAGGCTGTTCTTCGGGAATATAAGTCCGGGTTATCGATTGGTTCCTGTTCACCTTGATTTATCAAAAGGCGGAACAAAACTTGTAGGTATTTCTGTAGGAGACAGATTTATCTTTTCCTGTAGACTTTTCTGTGTGATACAGATTTGTTTATTAAAGTCTTCGACTTTGGGTCGTTGCAACTCTTAGTTGTGGGTGAGATCAGCTAAGGGAATCAAGTGCGTAGTATCCTGCTGGGATCAGAGATGTAAGGAGCGCAACTATACCTTGGATCAGTGTGAGATTGATTGGGGTTCAACTACAGTCCAGACCGAAGTTAGTTTGTAGTATGCTAGTGTCTGTAGCGGCTTAATACAGTGTGTGTTCAATCTGGACTAGGTCCTGGGGTTTTTCTACATTTGCGGTTTCCTCGTTAACAAAACTTATGGTGTCTGTGTTATTTCTTTTTCGCATTATATTTTGTTATATAATTGAAATATCACAGGTTGTGCGTTAAATCAATCCATTGGTAAATCCGACCTTTGGTTGTTGATTGAAATTGATTGATACTTGAACATTAGTCTTTGGTACCGGTCAAGTTAATTTCTCTTGTATTCAATTAGACTCACATATTTCTATTTGCTTGAGTACGTATTGAATCGAGAAATTGAGATATAACTCTTTAATATACTTTTTATTAAAATTGAGTCTGACTGTCTAGTTGATTCTCTTAAAAGTATATTGGAGTTAGTCCACACAGATTGCTAAGAGAATTATTGGGTGAGGTTGTTGTACCCCCACTTTTTCAATTGTCTTAGTAGAAGTCTCTTTATAGCCATAAATAATTTTTCGAGCAATGTAAAATCTCACATCAACGAAATATTGCAGCCCACAAATCTTAAGCTACCTGTAATGTGATATAACAGTATAAGAAAATGTATCAGTAACAACCAAGAGAGCAATGCCTTTTCCAGGACTATTTTTAGAAATTTAACAATGATGCAGTAGCTCATCAATTGGGCGTTCTTTTTTACTATTCAATCAAGAATAAAGCAAGAGAAGATCAAAGAAATCGTGAGAGGGAAAGCGAATGGCGTTTTTCAACATGTTTTTGAGTGAGAACTATGAGCGGAGATAGGAGGGTAGAGAAGAGATTAAGGCTTGGAGATTAGCATCACCTTCTTAACATCTGTATACCTAGCAGTCGTTCTGCACTGGAATTTAGATTCATTCATTATTTTTTTGATTCTTCTATTCGTAGACGGGTAAAGGAAATCACAAAGTTAAAATGAAAAATTACTCCTCCAACAGGGAAGCCCTTATTTTCAGCAATCGTGTGATAGTAATTTGTTAATGAGAGGAAAATATATTATTGAAGACCGGGAGATCATACCTGCAAAGAACGCTTCCTGACATCACATGGAACACCTAAAATCAAATCAAAAGATGTTGAATATTTTTTTTGGAGAGCTAATCACTCACCGGAAAGTGATTATTGATATGAGATAAGTTGTAATAGGCTTACAGCCTTATTACATTTTCCTTTTTTTAATAAATCAACCTTTTAAGTAAAAAAAAAAAAAAAAAGATGTTGAATATATTATTTCAGAATGATGTGATCGTAACTGGGGTAAGGATTTACCAACACAGAATATGATATATTTGTTTGTCAATAAGAAGATTTAGCCTCCAGCTCCTAGCAATCCTAATTGTTTCTTTTTGAAATTCTTTGAGTTGATCCTAATTAAAGGCTGCCATGATTTTGGCAGAAATCGTAATTAAATAAATTTCTGAGTTAAATTGTACAGTTATGAAGTCTATATATATAGAAAACATATGAATCATCCAGCTTCCTTACTAACACGATTTCCATATATAGACAAAATTACTTAAACTGCTGCGAAGAAGAACGCGTGCTAATGTAGATATTGTTATATGGTTTGGGCTATATGAGAGATAACTGGGGGATGTATATTTGTCAAAGCTTAAATGATATTGATCAGTTAAATTACAGTAATCTAGCTCAGAAATTCATGTATTTGTTGTTTCTTAAACCAATGAGTTTGCATGCGAGATTCTTTAATAGCAATGATATTTGTTGTTCTGCAACAAAACGCCCAAATTAGAAAAATCAAAACCAATTTAAATAACTTGCCTTAAGCAGTACGGTAACAGCAGCAAAAGCTTTAACGCTTCCATGTTCTAGGATGCATCAGAACAATACTTTTACCATCGATAATAGCTTCATCACAATAAAAGACATATAATGAAACATAAACTTTTGGAAAACATAGTTCTATATTTATGTATCGGAACAAACCTTATATGCTATAGTTAGTGATTTTTTCTGTATTCAAGTTCAGGTAGCTATGTTCTGCTTCTTCCTGAAAAGTCCGATATGAACCAACAGTCAGAAAACTAAAAGTTTAGACAGGAAGATATGAAGAGATAAGAAAAAATAAAAAATCAAATCAGGGAAGAGATTAGTAAAATCAAAAAGGTAAATCACTGAGTAGATTTAAAAATAGTACCATATAATAATGAAAAGAGATGTGCAATTGCCTAATTGGGGAAAAAGAAAAATGGAGGCAGAGTTAGCTTTCACACGGAAAAAGCAAAGAACGAACAGAGGTGGAGGCGAATTATGTTAGATTATGATTCCCGAGTTAGATGATTAGAGAAGATTAGGGTTTAGGAATTTTAATGAGATGAATCATTAACCGTTGTTAGAGCATTGCTCGGTTGAACCCACTAGCGTTGGTATGTCAAGTTAGTTGTCAATTTTAGTTGCCAAAATGCATTCTTGATTTAGTATACTAAAGATAGTTTCGGACTACATTAAGTCTAGGAAGTAGAATCGAAGCTATTCTTGAAGGATGGAGTTTGAAGACTACAAGAAGACATCAACAAGGACTTCATCAACAAAGGTATGCGGTACTTGATTTCATTTGTGTTCTTGTTCAATTCTACCTTTCTAATCTATCGAATCAAATGCTCACTCTATGGAGCAATTCCTATGACGGTAAATGTACACTTATGTATATATACTCGAGGTTATTTGTGAAACGACTTTTGTGACAATAACCTTTATCCCTGGAAAGGTTCTCATGTTATAGTGAATGAGCTTACGAATTCAACAAGCCAAGAATCACTCAATTCCGAGTTATAACGATGAAGTTATGAGGGATTTATTAAAGTAACAATTATAAGTGTTGCTGTAATTGTTACAGTTCATTAGAAGCAAACAATCCACGAACTGTTTGTAACGGTTCACGGACTTGAGCCCAATTACGTGACTAGAAGCCATTTTTGGTCAAGTTTTTGATGTTTCCTTATCTAGGAAAGATAGCTATTACTCCAAACATATTTGATTACCATATTAAAGTGTTTGTGATTCCTTCCTAATATAAATTGTGATTTATTCACATAAATACAATATTTGTTAAATTAATTATTTAATTATTTTGGCAAGAGTTGTTACTTAGGAGAAACTCCAAGAATTAGGAGAGACTTGAAAAAGGAAAACAGCTTTGCTTAGCTTTCAAGCTACCTTGTTCACTATAAATAAAGGGTTCGTGAGTGCTACACGTTTTCATCCCCTTTGGAAAATTGGTGTTAGCTTCACAAGGTTGTTTTCCATGTCTTCTGTTCTTCGTGAACAAGAGTGAGATAAAAGTCTTTGTATTGGGGATCACAAAGCCGAGTTGGATTTAATCTTCGTGATCGATTATACAACTTGTAATCTAGGTTTTTCACCTCTTGTCTACTCTAAGGTTTTCTCTTCCGATATAAAACCATTCAAGAGTTGTTGATCATAAAACCTAGGTTTTTATAGATTTCAGTTTCCGATCGTATACCAATACTTGTTAGTCGAAATCGGAAGCTAGAAAGAAAACTTCGATTAAGGTATCTCGTAAAAAACCTTAAGAATTTTTAAACAAGACATCTCTAGATTTATTCTAGTTGTTCTTGTTGTAGAATCATTAGGTTTCTCTTCCTATTTTTGAAGAGTATAATAATCCCTAATCTACAAGTTTGTTTTGATATTACTTTTACCTAGTAATTGTTTTTCTCAAAACAAACACAAGATTTCCAAAATCTTGATTTACATCTAAAGGGAAATCGATTCGGATTTTTGTGAAAACAAAAGATCGAAAAGTATCAACCGTGTTATTGTATCTTTTGAAGAGAACTTTGTTCTGCCAGAAGATTTTCAGGAGTAACTTCTAAAGAGAATTTGTGTTATGCTAGAAGTTATACGAGAAGAATTCCTAAAGAGAATCGGTGTTCTGCTAGGAGTTTTATAAGTGCTTGAATACAGCTGAAGCAGGTATTACATTTTAGTCCGAATAGGTAGTAGGAAATTGGTGTAACAGCTTATAATCAGCGTGTGTTTATTCTGGACTAGGTCCCGGGGGTTTTCTGTATTTGCGGTTTCCTCGTTAACAAAATTTCTGGTGTCTATGTTATTTCTTTTCCGCATTATATTGTTTATCTTTATAATTGAAATATCACAGGTTGTGCGTTAATCAATCATCATTGATAAATCCGACCTTGTTTGTTGGATAAGATTTTGATTGATCTTCGATATTGGTCTTTGGTACCGTCCAAGTATTTCTCACATCAATCAGGCTCATAGATTTCTATCTGTTTGATTTGCTGATTGATTTGAGAAAAAGAGATAAACTCTTTAGCATTATTCTTTGATTGAGTTTTTACTCTCGGAATATTATTAAGGTTTAATCCATACAGATTGCCAAACGAAATATTGGGTGTGGTTGTTAGACCCCCGCTTTTTCAACCATTTATTTAAAGAATATGGAAATATTTTTTTTAACAAATTTTTGTATGGGAAAGATTTCGAGAGGTTTGACGGAAGTATTGTCCACCTAAGACGGTGTTACTAACGTACAGTTAAGTATTTGGTGTAAACACGGTGTAGCGAAATTAATTAGGTTTAAACCCTGGCGGAAGTGTTGTCCACCTACATTTTTCTCGACGGCGATACTAACGCACAGTTAAATACTTGATGTAAACAAAGTGTAACCCTTGTTTTAATATTCTCAACCAATAGAGTTTCGCCAAGTGTCCTCACCATAGCTTCTGCATTAGAAAAGGCCTATTTGGGCCAATAGGAAGCGAGGGTTTCATCACCGTTCAACGTGGAAGTTTATTTTATCAAGGCCTTTAAGGGGGAAGATATAGCACGCTTCCAAGGACGGTTGTATATTGTGGGCTGCATTGGCAAACTTCCTTGCTAGGTACATGCCAAAAGCCGGGGGATGTTTAAGATCGAAAAGTATAAAATTGTGCACTCAGAAGCGAATACTAAATGCTGCGCTGTGCATTTCTTACAGGGGTGTATTGGATCAAGATTTATATGGATAAAAATATATAATAGTTTACCTGAATCTGGTGGATTTATAATGTTTCTTGAAAGAATATGATAAATTTTTAAAGATATATAATTTGGATTATAATGGATTGGATTAGGATTAATTCAGATTAATAAAAAATAAAGTGAGTTCCCAAATCGTAATATGGTTGAAAAAACAAAAATTATCATGCTTCTCTTTTTTTTTAAAACAAACAATAAGTGTTAGTGGTGGTGGTGGTTGGTGGTTGGTGTATGTGGTGGCGGTTGTGATTATTGGTTTTTGGTGGTTGTTGTTGCAGGTGGTGCCGGTTGGTAGGGGCAGTGGTGGTTGTTTGTGGTGGGTGCAAGCGGTCACTGGTGGTTTTTGTCGGGGGTGGTAGTGGTTGGTGGTGTGTGGTGATGACCGGTGGTCTGTGGTGGTGGTGGTTCTGTTTGGCGGTTTTTGGCGGTCGATAGTGGTAGGTGGCGGAGGCGGAAAAACATAGCATGTTGTGGTAAAAAAAAATGAATAATTTGTTCGTAAGAATCCATGAAACTCTTATGTTTTGGGTGAGATTGATATGAGATGATAAAACACATACTTTGACTAAACATATCTATAAGAATCCTGATGTAGGACATCTACCTATTTTCATTGTGTCAACTATTATAGTTGATCCCTTCGTCCGTATCAACAATGTTTGTTGATACCTTGTGTCTGTTTAAGTTTACTTGCTTTGCAAGTCCTTTACTTTCCTAGTTTAGGTAGAATTCCTTTTTCTTTTCTTTTCTTTTTAGTCGGTCATGCTAGCCTATATAAAGGCTAAGCCTTCTTGTTTAGAGACAGTCTTTTATCAATCAATATTATTATCAATATTATAATTCGTTTACACGAATTGTCTATCATCTTTTCTTTTATCTCTTGATTAATATCGTCAATTCTCATCCTTTTCGTCTCTTCTCATCCCAAGCAATCTCCGTATTGCATTCCTCCTATCTGTACTACATTAGTTGGTATCAGATACAAAGTTTTTAGATTCTTATCTAGAAACAGATCCTTAAACCCGCTTCCGCAAACTCAAAACCCTAATATATATTAAAAAAAAAAAAATCTTATTCTCGTTTTTGATCATAGAGGAAGTTCTCCAGAAATCTAACTAGAACTATCTACATGTTTTAGAGAATTTAATGAGAATTTAATAAAACTTCTTATAGAAACGAATATTGTTTCTGTAGAAAAAGAAAATCAGGTGGACAAAACTTCACTTGCTTCTTAAAAGAATATGGATAGACCAGCTACGAGAGCAGACCTTCCTGATATATACAACTCTTTGGGATTAGAATATAAAGAAGAAGAAAATCTGGTCGACGAAGATGAGCAATCACATAACGATGTTTCGTTGTCAACTCAAGAGGTTTCATCTTCAACCATGACATCAATTGGCGAGGAAGAGATGAAAACTACTTTTCATCCAGACGAAGTAAATCATGCTCATAAGGAAGAAAATCAAGTCAGCTTGGTCCTTCAAGTATCACATGATTTATGTGAACTTAATGGTAAGTCATCTGATCTTAGCTTAACTTCTGATGTTGATATGCATGATCATTCTTTTGTTGATAATAATCAAGTTATTGATCAACTGGATACACAAATAGTATTACATACAAGCCCTAGTAAGGCTCAATTCGTTGGAATAAACGATGAGAATTCTTTGGTGTCATTTGATATATTTGTTGACATGCATAAACATCTGTTTCTGAAATATACATATATTGAAGATTATATCGGTAGACAAGTTTTAGCTGAAAGGTTATTGTCGTATTTGAAAAGCTTCATGTGCACTGTGCATTCGGGTGCTAAATTTTACATTGAAGAGACGTTTGTGCAATGGTCTACACCGAAAGGTATTGGATGGAGTTTTCCTAAAGTTCCTTCTACCACAGTGACCACATCACTGTATGATGTTCAACGAAATACATATGACATTGGATTTCATGTTCGTGATGCTTTTGTACGTTCTAATTTTGATCAATCGAATAAGCCTATAGTTTTGATATACCCCATAACAAGGAAGAGCTTGTTGATTTATCATCTGGTAATTCTTCCGTGTCGTTTCATAAATCTGTTAATGATTGTGAATGTGATACCACTATTGAAAATTATACTGGAAGAATTCGTGGTCGAGTTTTGTCAAATAAAGAGAAATTTATTATGGCAGAAAATGTATTCGTGGTCGAGTTTTGTGCTTACAAGAAGAATGCTTTAAGAGATGTACAGCTGCACATCTAACTTCTGCCGTTTCGTATGACTTTCGTTCATCTCGTTTTAAGCCGGAGCTAGTGAAACCAATTGATGGATATGGTGCTGACACTATACAGAGTTTGGCTAGTACGGGTAATGGAACAACATGTGTGATGCTTAATGGAATTGTAAAGATTTCTGTTGACAAACCAGGCGATATAGTTCAAGATGATCCGAGCTGGCTTTTGAAGACAATTCAAGTTGTTTTTGAATCTTGGCATGACTACAGCAACATCTTTTCTTTGAGATTTCATGGAAAGTTTCTTTGGCTAATTTCAGTGGTTTATAGCAGTAGGAGTCCGAATTTAAGTGTGTATGGAGATGCATTGATAATGGATCCATGGTGCCAAGCTGAATGTCGTACCGAGTTCAAGGCAGTTGATATTTTGCTGCCACAAAAGTTAGTAGTTTTTAATACTGTTCACTACTACAGCGGCGCACGGCTAAATGTCACCATAGACGATGACTTCCATTGTGCTGCTGATGCACTTAAATTAGTTCGTTTAACAAGTAATGTCGACAAGTTTTGCATCAGTAAAAATTTGAAATCCTGTATAAAGACTATGAGCTTTTGTTCCGATGGAGGTCAAAGAAACCTATTAGTTTGTGCACACACTAAATCAAAGGAGCTACCGGACAAGATCATCACACAGCTTAACTTTGCAGTGAAACAAGTAATGGGAGTTAATGATGACTACTCGATTCCTTTTCATTTGAAACGTCTATATAAATTCCATTTGTGGAATAACGAAGGTCACCAGCTTTGGGAAAATTTTGAGAAATGGGATTATAGAAATGTTACTGCCGAGAATCAGCTGCAGAAAGAACAAGGAATGGATGGAAGAGAATTAATATTGCATACTTCACATCATAAATGGGACTCCGATTTAAAGATGGTCGATGTCATGGAAACTGATGCTCTATTCAAATACGATGCTCGTAATCTCTATGGAACCACATATGTTACACACTGGAAACGTAATACCAAAAAGTTTCGAGTTAGTTGTATCAATATACTAATTTCTACTACACATATGATGGATGCTCACGCTTACCGAAATCTTACACCTGACGTGGAAAATCACTATATTGATCAAGGGAGTGTGTCTATTCGAACTGGTGGTAGCATGAAGGAATACCTTCCAATATTTTTCAAGGTTTTTGAGCTCTCTTCGTCAATCCTAGTGCATGCTGTGAAAATTCTACTCTTCTTCGTTATTGGAATATGGTACATCTTCCTGGAGTTTTTGTGTACATACCAACCTTGGAAGAAAGGGCCGAAGAGAACATCTTACTTTGGAGATATATTTTCGCATCTAGATGCAATACATGGCTCAACTGCCACTGGAAGATTAATATTAAGATTGACGGTAAAACGCGATTTTAAGCAAGCTACATGGGAGCCTGGAGGGAAATCTCCATTTATTATGTTTGATAATGGTGTTGTCGATGAAGAGCTAGCTGTTAATACTTCCCACTTAGACCCCTCTGGAAAATTTCAGAAGGTATTCCATGAAGGACAAAAGCTTAAGGAAATTGTCACCTCATCGTCACAAAGGTTGGTGATTTTTGAGAACTTTATACGAAAAGTTCATTACTCTTTTGGTTATACATCGATAGCAAGAACATAAATAATTTGGATCAACTGCGCACAAGTGAACGTCGCCATGGAATTCTTTGGTGTTGGTGCAGGTGTTGACAGTCACGTGAACAAAGCTGCATCCATTGGATCCACTACAGCTGAGATGACAACATTTGATTTGTTAGCATACTGGAATCCAACTATTCTTTTTGATTTTGTTTCTTTGGATGACGTTGATAATTACTATGAAAGAGGAAAGGTGGCATCAAAGGTAACTAAACAACCTGTAGCGGAAGAAGAACTTATTATTCCGTTGTCTCCATATTGGATGGACCTACTACTAAACAAAACAAGTATTCTTCTTCCAAAACTAGAGTATGGCATGTATACTGTGACTATCCGTTTTGTTCCAGTTTTACATACAACACCTTGGTTCAGGGATAAGTCCAGTACACTTGATGCGAAAGACGAGAAAGCGTTTCTAGAATTTTTGATCCTGGGTAATGGGTATAATATTTTACAACTAGCAGCAACCATTGGGGACACTAAACTTGTGAAGGAGCTGGTCGAGAACATCTCCAAAATAGTGCAAACACGTTGGTCTATTAATGATGAGCAATCTGTGCCATGCATACTTGTTATAACAAGTAATTTGATGGGAAAGAAGGAGGTACTGGAGTATCCTACTCTACTGATATTTTGATAGAGGAATTCCAAAATTCAGTGTCTATTAAGTTGATGTTTTCATCAACACCTACTACTGCATTATTTGTTGGACAATTACTAGATTACACAGTTGACGCAAGGCGTTACATCGAATTAAGAAGACTTGGTTGGGAGATATTATTTCGAAACAAAAATATTGATACTGAAGCCAAAAAGATATTTTTGGACCAGAGAAGGAACGAGTCCATTGTTTATGTTTTAAAAGGAGGAGCTCAGAAGTTGGAAGACACACATGCTTTATTCATGGAAGTCGTTGCTGACATGATTTTCATTACCTCTGCCAATGACTTGAATTTTGTGTTTGACCGTGGAAAAATTAAACACACATCTTGTGATGCTTTGAGGAACTTTTCTAGAGCTATGACTTTTGTCTTTGATCGTGGTAAGCCGGTAAACGTGACATCTACATTTTTCATGGAGGAAAAGAACTCGTATTCTTTGACAGCTCGAAGTCTAGAGCAATATATGGAGAGAATGAGGTCTTTCTTATTAGCTAACTCGAGGGCGAGTTTCTTTCAAGAAGGGGGGACTGATGTAGGACATCTACCTATTTTCATTGTGTCAACTATTATAGTTGATCCCTTCGTCCGTATCAACAATGATTGTTGATCCCTTGCGTCTGTTTTAGTTTACTTGCTTTGCAAGTCCTTTACTTTCCTAGTTTAGGTAGAATTCATTTTTCTTTTCTTTTTAGTCGGTCATGCTAGCCTATATAAAGGCTAAGCCTTCTTGTTTAGAGACACAATCTTTTATCAATCAATATTATTATCAATCTTATAATTCGTTTACACGAATTCTCTATCATCTTTTCTTTTATCTCTTGATTAATATCGTCAATTCTCATCCTTTTCATCTCTTCTCATCCCAAGCAATCTCCGTATTGCATTCCTCCTATCTGTACTACATTAAATCCATATATATCTTGGCCCTTAACTATCCTAGAAAATCTTAAATGAATTGAATACCTAAAATATTTATGGAATCTAAATAAATCCTATTTGAATACCATAGATATTTTATGATTCCTTACGTATCCTAATTGAATACCTAGGAGTTTTTAATATTGTTAGATATCCATGTAAATCCTAATCCAATACATGTTAGTTTTCTACCCAGGATTTGGCCGGAAAGTAAGTTAAAAATTGTACAACTTTAGGGAGTAACACTTAACAGACCCAACTAGGGCTGCACAAGACCCGGCTCGGTACCGAAATTCCCGGATCAGAACCGTACCGGAACCGGTGTATGAGGTATAGGGAATGGGAATGGAAATTAGAACCGGTATAGGAGTGGGTAAGGGAATGGTTCTAAACCAATTCCCGTCAGTACCGGTACCCAGAAACCCGGTTAACCTTATCCCTTGATTTTATAGATTTCTTTTAATCTTAACCCTCAATTATTTTCATATAAGTTGAACTACCCTAAGCCCTAGCCGCTCACCTCTTTCTCTTTTTCTTCTTTTTCTTCTGCATACTTGCAACTTACAAGTGCCTCCATCTCTTTTCTTCTTCTTCTTATAGAGTTACAGCAGAACCACCACCTTCATCGCAACCAAACCCTTCTTCCACTTCTTCTTCATCACAATCATAAGATTCACGTATGAATCAACATGATTAGTTCATAAACAAATTTATGTGAAGGATTTCGCTCAAATCAAAGAAGTTTTGTTCTTTAATTAGTATGAATCAGTATGATGTATCATTTTATGTTGCTTTTCTCCTCCAAATTTGATTTTATTCATGTAAATTTACTAAATTGAAACCCTAGATTTTTCTAATTTGAGTTTTTTTTTATTCTCCTGGTAATAATTTTATTAATCAGAAAGTGTATGTTTTCTGATTCTACCGTGTTATATCTTTATTGGGTTCATATTAAATTTTGATTCAATCTTATCTTTGGTTTATAAATTTGATTTTTCATTAAGAAGTATGAAACGTTGAAGAGATTAAGAGGGATTTTGAGATGAACAACAAAATAGAGGAAGATTGTGTTGTTGTGTTAATCGAGAGATGGACGAAGATTGTGGTGTTCTGTTCATGGGTTGGTAATAAATTTGAGATGGGATTGTTTGCAGCAACCAATCCTGAATGTTTCTTTTCCCTGTGTATGTAAAACCCGGTGTCGACTTGTACCGGACCGGTATCACCGGGACAGGTATAGTCCGGGAACAGGTATAGGTACGGGTAGTCAAGAATAAGAACCGGCCACTACCAGGTATAGGTACCGGGTTCCTAAAAAACCCGTACCGTACCAGCCCATGTGCAGCCCTAGACCCAACCCTACCTAGCAAAAAAAAAAAAAACCCATTTGATAAAGAAAGCCCAACATTTTGGACTTCCGGTTGAGAACCACCTGGTATGGTCTAATGGGAAGATAAAGTTAAGGCTTCTAGGCTTCTATTATTATTATTATTTTAGTTTTTAAATATACTCCCAAGCCTAGGTAATTTCAAAGTTATTCCTTGACCCATATTTTTATTTTAAATTGTGAAAACAACGGGATACAAATACCTTGAAATCTTTGGGGTATATTGCTTTTGGGGGCATATCGACGAGCAGATTAAAACATATAATGTCTAAAAGCTAATTATGAAGTTTTACAAATTTATGTCGTTGGAAAGTTTTTAAAGAAGTTAAACAATAAGTACATACAACAATATCAACTTTAAAAAATTTATGACAAAATAAGAGGTGATTGCTTTTTAGGCACAAACATCATTACATAACATAACATAGTGTAGACACTATAATGGACGCACATCATTATGCGTATACATCCATTTCTGTGTGTTATGCAATCAATTTCTTGGACGGATAATGGTTAGTGGATGCAAAACCGTCATGTAATCATTAAACTAGCTACATGACAATTGTGCAGCCACCGTAATTAATAAATTAAAAAAATGCATATGCAGTACGACAATATTGTTATACATACGTATTTAATTATTTTTATATGTTGCGCAACCATTTTCTTGGATGCATAATGAACTTATGATGAGAAATTATTACAAGCATACGAAGATTTATATTATAATAGTGCAAAGATTTGTCGTTACAATAAAGCTTATAATTCGAAGAACGCTTATCTGTTTTGTTCCAATGAGAATTATTTATGTAGCTGGATGGATTATTTGTGTCTATTGCTCGTTCTTTCCTATGAACTCTATGAGATATTTGCAAGTGATCCCCTTTTCCATAATGATAACATGACATTATAGCTGGAAATTCTCAAGGTCATTTGTCTTGTTACTATAACGTGGAAAAGCTCACAATGCTTCAAATCATTCTATGATTATTCTCGCACTTTTATCAATGGATAATGTTTTGATCACCTTAGTAAGTGAAAATTTTGGATTTTCCCCATAAGTATCTAACGAATTAAAGTCGGTTTTAGGTGATTTTAGATTTATGGGAATTGAAACATCCATACCATCCTTAAAATTTCTAAGAATATGTAAAACATCAATCTTGTTTAGCTAAATTTTCAACTTTTTCTTTAAAGTTTAAGAAGATATCACTTGAATCTTGATTATCATATTCAAGTTTAGATTGTTAGCGCATTGCTCGGTTGAACCCACTAAGCGTTGACATGTCAAGTTTGGTTATCAGATTTAGTTCCAAAACTCGAAGATGCTTGATTTGATTACTAGAGCCAATTTTGTTAGGTTAGACTAGGAACATAGATTTGTTGAGACTTGCTTTTGTTACTCATGAATCATGAAGAACCTAAAGATGTATCAGCATCGACGAACACATCATCCTTTAGTTTGAGGTTAGTAAAAACAGACTTGACTTGCTCCATTTCTATCTTTGTTCTTTTTAGTATTTATTGAAAACATAATATACAAAGTAAAGTTTGTTTACTAGTCTTTAGTATTTATGACTTGGTCATTCTACTATAATCAAAGTATCAAGGAATGATACCCTCCGTCTAAGATGTGGTCGGGCCACATACAATGAGTATGTGGCCCATCTTTATTTCTTGACAGGTATATAACTTATAACCTTCACCCTCAAAATCCCCGTAAAGCATTCAATTTTTGAGAAAAAGTAGCTAGGAAGTTAAATTCCCTTTTAGTTAAATGATAGACGCATTTATGTGTCTATTTTCATCTCTATTGTGTATATTGTTAGTACCCATTTTTGTACTTATTTTGGTATTTTATCTCTTTGTAGGTGTTTTTGGAGAAATAAGCTTTTGCGACGGAATTGGCTCGAAAAGTTGATAAATGCAACCCAAGGCACGAGTGTTATGCGGACTCCAGCAACGGATAAGGGGCGACCACTGGATAAGGGGTAAGCTTTCCCATTCACGTTCAAATTCTGTTTTTGGTGGGAAACCAAAACCAAAACAGAAAACATGTTTCTGGCAGTTTTGGTGGTAGTGATTTGGAGGAGTTTGAGGTCGACTAAACCTCTGATTTTCATAGGATAAACTCCTTATGGGTCTAGGAATCTAATATGGGTGTTGAAATCAATTAAACTGGGCTCAATCGATGTATTTTTATCTCAACAGCAAAATATGGAAAGTCACGTGTGTGACCTGTTTTAGGAAATTTTAGAGAGATTAAAGTGTTATAAACCTTCCTAAAGATTGGTATCTATCTAAGGAAGAGTTTAGAATCAAAAGGAAAGCTCAGAAACGCGTATAAATTCTAAAACAAGAAATTGCCGCAACTTTGCCGTGAAGAGAAAGGAAGAGATTTTGGAAGATTTTGGAGAGCTTTAATCGCTCTTTTTGATATAAATAGATTGGTTGGGTCATATAGAAGGGGTGTCGAAAGTTAGGGAAAGTTTAGAACACGACAGAGCCGAGAAATCAAAGGTGCAGGAAACCGGGTTCTGCTGCTGCTGCTGAAGAACAGGAAGAACATTGACCCACACAGAACAGTCGCAAAGAAACATCATTCTTCAACAGAAGAACACAGTTATCGTTTATAAACAACACTTCAATTGTAACGATGACTTCTGTAACGACTATAAAGCGTTGCAGATTCGCTGTATTATTATTCTCCTTCAATAAAAACACCTTTTGAGCCATGTTTCTATCTTTTGAGCATGTTTTTACCATGAGGAGCTAAACCCCTTATCCGAGGCAACGGAGGAAGCCATTGTTCCATGAAAAGTGGTATATTTCTATTTTATTTATTTTTGCAATCTTTTACATGATTAATTGCATAGAACTAATATTAGAAAATTGATTTTTATTGAGTGATTGTGATTTGTTTTGATGGAACATGCTTAGCGTTAAACTTTTGATGTTTCATGCTTGATGTTTACAATTGTTACTTCAAAAATCTATTAGAGGCAATAAATTAGAATCACTTTAAAAGCAAAGAATTGCATGAATATTGATTAGATTGAATCACTTAATTGGTTAATGGTGGAATCCAAATTCTCGGTGTCTTTTTGATAATTTTGATACAACTTTATTTGAGTTATCGAGTTTAATTTAAGTCTAAAAAAATCCTTCACAAGTTCGAGAAACGAATCTCTTTTTACCACTATCTACAAAGAACATCATTAAACAGTTTATGTAATAAAACGGTTATGAGACTTTATTTTCAACTTTCTAATATGTGTCAAGATATAAAGAGGGGCCATATACTTCCACATCGTAGCTGCTCCGGGAATGATATACTAGTTGTTTTATACAAATTGAGTATATGAAGTTAAGAAGTATAGTTTATCTATGGATTTCGTGAATCAACGTTACACTTTATTACTTAGTGTAATGAACGTCCGGATGAATTCAAATCTTGAAATTATGTTCGGAAGCAGTTTCATAAACATAGTTTAAGGAAGTAGACTTGTGAAACTTGTTTCGTAGTTGCAAGTTGGATTCAAGACTGGTCATATGTATAAGACCGATCCCAGGATCGATCCTTGGAAAGAACTGATCCCAAGTGGAAGGATCAATCCCAAGTTAGTACCAATCACAAAACCAATCCTGAATAAATGAAATATGCTTCTACATTTTGATAGGTTTGTTATCTTCGGGTTTCTGCAAACATCGAGATGTACACAGATTAAACTTCGAATATTCATAAAATGTCGACACAGTGATTTCAACATGCTCTAAACTTTTATATATATATATATATATATATATATATATATATATATTTTTTGGCTAGGCTAAAGCGGACCCAGGCCCCTACCCAAATCCATCCAGTTGGACTGGCCCCAGCCAGACCCAACCCCGCCAAACTCCACTATACAACTTAAATACAAACCTTTAAGGTGAGGATTGATCCCCTGACTTCCTCCTTACTGGAGTTGATGGGATACCATTGAGTTATGCCTTTGGACCCAAACTTTTGTATCTTAATGTTCAAGCTATTTTCCTCTGATACTCAAGGCAAGATCCTAAAATAGATTTTTATTTTCTTTAAAATATCGAAATCTATATGCTTACCATGTCCCGAGGTTTGCATATATATCGTAATATATATATATACTTACCATGTATCGAGGTTTGCATATCTCTAGTTACTATATTAGTAAAGTATAAGAAAGTATATTAGCTAATATTAGTTTTCAACTATGAATGACATCGGTTTATTAGTTGAACTACGATTGGTATTTGTAAAATTCGGAAATAATATTCTTTGCATATCTTTGGGAATTTCCGGATTTGGTAATACGTTTTTTTCTACTTAAGCCTTGGTCATAACATTATAAATAGTGGAGTCTTGTATTCCTACAAAATCATTCCTTGAATACACTACTTGATTGATTGTGTGGGGAGCCGACTCGTTAACAAACGAGAGTAATCTAATTAGCTGAAATATCTGTCGTTGCTTTCGTTTAAAGTCTTCTTTGGGATCAATAAGTTTTTAGTAATACCATTGGTGAGAAACTAAATCGTATTGTTATTTTAGTTTTCGTTTTATTAATTTGATTGACTAGCGGTATAGTTATCCTTGGTAGATAAAACCTGTTTATCTTATGGTAATTTTTATTTGATATAAGTCAACTCAAGTTTTTTGAGGATTGACTATTACAGATAGAATGTGAAATGACAAGAGTACCAAGTACACCACAATATTATCGATATCAACCTATTCAAGAAACACCTTGTGTAATCTAATACAAACACAAACTATAAAGGAGATTATTTAAACAATATGTACACTTAGTATATATCGTAAGTTCGAATCTGATCCAAACTATGGGATCAAACCAAGTGTTTGATTAACGTACAAGTGCATTATAAAGACAAAGCAATATAACGCGGAACTAAAGTAAATCACACGATACACAAAATTTTGTTAAAGACGAAAACTACAAGGCATAAAAACCCCGATACCTAGTCCATTTTTGAATACTCTCAGAATTAAGTCGTTATACAAATAATACTACAACTTCGTATAGTTTAGACTGATTAAAGTAATTCAAAGTTACTCAGTTCCTTCAATTTTCATGCGCCTAGAACCAATCTGGCATGTGCACGTGAATCTTAAGATAGAGTCCACTATCTTAAGTCGCTTCACTTGCTCTGAATACTTTAGCAACTAGACTCCTTTGGATCGTATTCCGGATCGTATTCCAAAACAATAAAGGACTAATTTATTTTAGTAACCTCTATATCAATCTCCAATTTCAATAAGTTAATCAAGAAACGATTACCGAAATAAGCAATCTTAATTCATAAACTATCGAAGTAGATCTCAAAAAAAAAAAAAAAAAAAAAAAAAAAAAAAAAAAAAAAAAAAAAAAACTGGATAGACTGTCGATCTATACAACAAGCTTTAAAAGTCCAAAAAAAAAGTTGTTAGAGTAATGATCGGTTGAACCCACAATTTTTGTTATCTCAAGCTTGTTGTCATTGTTAGATGAACAAAACTATGTCTTGGTTTCTAGTCTATTAAGTCAAGTCTCAGACTAGGTTAGAATTTGGTAGTTGAGTATCAAATATCAACCTCGAAGACTGAAGATCTACGAAGGCCTTTGAAGAACTTCACCAATCAGGTATGTGAAGACTGGACCATTCTATTTTATTCACTATCTTACCATTTATCTTTTGAGACTATATCGGATGACGTATATTAAATTTACCACAATGAAGAAATTTTGAGTCAAGCTTGTCTTGTTAAAAATCTCGAAATATAGAATTAATTTGTGGATCAATTGAAAATTTTCCAAGCAAATGCCTTTATCATTTGAGAATGTTTCAAACATGAAAAGATATAAATTCAAAGTTTCTGATTTTTTTGCTCAGGGTAGGTTGGTAAACCAATTTTATTAACATAGATATCTGAGTTTCAGAAATACAGGGAAGGTTGGCTAACCCGGTTCACAAACCGCAAGTTCAATTGGGGACAGTTGACAAACCGTGGTGATATGAATTTTTAATGTTGGTGTAAAAGGATAACAATTAGTGAACCCGGTTCACAAACCTTGTCCATTTGAGTTTTCGAGACGAGTAGGGTTGGCGAACCCGGTTCATGAATCGTAGCGTCCTGACTCGTGAACTTGCATTTCAGTTCACGCACCGTTTCACCAATGTTCCAAGTAGATTTTAGCAGATGCTCAAAGATTATTTATTTTTAATATGTTTAGCATTGTTATGACTCTCTTAAACACCTCTAAGACATCATTGATCACTAAAACACTTTTTTATCTGCATCAAGATTAAATTCTTTGTTAGAGCACTGCTCTGTCGAACTCGCAAGCGTTGCTATCTCAAGCTTGTTTGTCAAGTTTAGTTGCCAAAACTATAAGTCTTGATTTCTAGTCTACTATAGCTAAGTCTCGGACTAGGATAGTAAGTGTAGTTGAGCTCTAGACTCCACGGCGTTCATCATACAAAGACGAAGAACTACTCAAGGAACTGGTGGAACTTCATCGATAAAAAGGTAAGTGGAGACTTGAACTTATCTATCACTCAAAAGTCTATCTACTCTATCTCCTATCTTGAGACAAAAGTCGTATTGCAATATAGACTTCGATTATACACATTTGCTATTTCGAGCTGAGTTTATCTCGCTTATCTATTTCTCGAAATATGTGTTGGTAAGCTTTCGCTTTGGCCAAGTTCATCTTTAATCGTGACGAAAGTCATGTTGAACGTTAGAATTTCTTGAAAATCGCTTTGATGAAAAATAGTTTGTGAATAACAACTATATAACATCCTCTAAGAATGTTTCAATGATTGAAATGAGAGTTTAGAATATATAACCTTGAATGGATATAAACATTGTATGTGAACTCATACTTGTGTAAGTCCAAAATCCTTGAACCAAAGTATGCGTACTTTACTGGTTTAGGATGTCCGGAGCTAAGTCCGCGTACCCATACGCATACTGCCTGAAGTTCACATCCTGTGAATTTCTGCTGGAGTTTGTGAACTGAAAAACAAGCTCAATCCGAATACTTAAGTATGCGTACCGGTATGCGTACTTGAGTGGGTTATTTTCTAAAAACGGTTTATTCGTGAACTAAGACATTTATAAATTAAGGAATGCATATTTGCAAACCGTGGCTATAATGTTCATGAATTGATTCGAGTGAATAAAAATCATTTTTTCTTCGATTGTGTCTTGTATACTTCTATGAGATCTAAGCAATTGAACAACTCTCTAACTAGTTCATTTGAGTCACTTGAACTAGCTATGGTGTAGATGAATAAGGTTGATATGAAAGTCCTCATATGACTAACCATTGGTTAACTATTGTTGAACTAACTAGGTGTACACGTTTAGGTACAGTTACCCAACCCTAAATGAACGTGCATTTCATTTGTGTATGACAAGCTAAGTTCGATCTAATCACAAAATACATTAGCTTGAATCTAATCAGGTTTTCATCTAATGGTGAATATTGAACGCTTTGTTACCAAGGTAACTTAGATTTCAAACCCTGATTTGGAAACTATATAAAGGAAAACTCTAGCAACTGGGAAACCTAATCCCCACACCTCCTGTGTGATACTAATTGTATAAGATAGAGTCGATTCTCCTTTAACCTTAGGTTTCTATCGAGACCCTGTAGGTTAACGACTTGAAGACTTCATTGGGATTGTGAAGCCAGACCCAACTATTTTCTCTGTGGTTGCGTGATCTGATCTTGATGTTTCTATCGTATTTGAGTACAATCGTAAGATTGGCTTGAGATTAATTTCTCCGATAAGCAAGATAGAAAAGAAGTCACAAACTTCTTCGTCTCATCGTTTGTGATTCCGCAATATCTTGTTTCGCTAGTCGATTAAGATTATTATGAGGTGATTGATAATTCTAGGATGTTCTTCGGGAATATAATTCGGGTTATCGATTGGTTCCTATTCACCTTGATTTATCAAAACGGAACAAAAACTCGTAGGCATTTATGTGGGAGACAGATTTATCTATTCCTGTATACTTTTCTGTATGAGACAGATTTGTTTATTAAAGTCTTCGACTTTGGGTCGTAGCAACTCTTAGTTGTGGGTGAGATCAGCTAAGGGAATCAAGTGCGTAGTATCCTGCTGGGATCAGAGACGTAAGGAGCGCAACTGTACCTTGGATCAGTGTGAGATTGATTGGGGTTCAACTACAGTCCAGACCGAAGTTAGTTTGTAGTAGGCTAGTTCCTGTAGCGGCTTAATACAGTGTGTGTTCAATCTGGACTAGGTCCCAGGGTTTTTCTACATTTGCGGTTTCCTCGTTAACAAAACTTTTGGTGTCTGTGTTATTTCTTTTCCTCATTATATTTTGTTATATAATTGAAACATCACAGGTTGTGCGTTGTATCAATCAATTGGTAAATCCAACTTTTGGTTGTTGATTGAAATTGATTGATCCTTGAACAATTTTCTTTGGTACCGTTCAAGGTATTTCTCTTGTATTCAATCAAGCTCGCAGATTTCTATTTGTTTTAGTAAGGATTGAATCGAGAAATTGAGATATAACTCTTTGATGTAGTTTTTATTAAGATTGAGTCTAACTGTCTAGTTGATTCTCTTAAAAGTATATTGGAGTTAGTCCATACAGATTGCTAAGAGAAATATTGGGTGAGGGTGTTGTACCCCCACTTTTTCAATTGGTATCAGAGCAGGCAAACACGTTTAAAGACCTCATAAGTCTATGTTTGTAGCGATCTGACTCTATGGACAGAAATTATATCTCCATAAATGTACCACCAGTCTTCGATGGCTCAAACTACTTGTGGTAGAAAATATTTATGCGTGCTTTTCTTCAAGCTCATGATTTTCAAACATGGGTACGTGTTGTTAATGGCTATGATCCTCCGGTTAATACAGAAGGCAATGTATCTATACCTAAGGATATTGGTAGATATAGTCCAAAAGAAATCCTTGCTGCAATGCAAAATTATGACGGCTTAAATGCTATCATACATGCCATTACCCCAGATCTTCAGATCCATATGACTACTTGCACGAAGTCTAAAGAAGCCTGGGATATCTTAGAAACCGTATTTGAAGGGAATACCTGTGAAAAAGAAGCTAGGCTTCAAAACCTAAATTCTGATTGGGAAAACCTTCGTATGGCAGATGAAGAATCATTTGATAAGTCTAATCACAAAGTGTCTAAAATTGTTAATGCATCCTTTGCATTGGGTAAGACTATTCCTGAAAAGGACATTGTGATGAAGATTTTTAGATCTCTGCCATCCAGATACGATTCTAAGAAGCATGCCATCGTTGAAGGAAATAACCTTGATACTCTTTCCAGGAATACTCTGGTTGGAAAACTTAAAATATTCGATCTTGAACTTTGTCAAAGAGAAAAACGTCAATTGTTAAGCAACCATGTTGCTACATCTGATATAAGGTCTCAACATTCTAAATTGATTGATACAAAGGATGAGAATTGCTTTAATTCAACTCTGTCACTTTTTATACAACAGCTTAAGAAAACTCTTAGACAGAAGAAAAGAAAGTCTCAAAAGAAAGCCCAGTCAGTCAGAAAAGAGGACAAAAAGGTTCAGAAAATCTATGATAGTAAAACTTGTTCCAAGTGCTATAGAAGTGTCCATGACTCTTCCATTAGTCCTGATAAGGAGTTAAGTGAGTTGACTAAAGCATGGATGGCTACTCTTGACTATTGTCTTGAGGATGATATCCGTGATAGTTCTCTTAATCTCTTTACTGATTATCACACCTGTCCTCCGAATAGTTCTGATTATTCCACGATAAACAATCTTACTTCTCCAGAAGTGTTTTAACTGGAAAAGGAAAACTTGACTAATAGGATTGAAGATCTGGAATGTCAACTGTTTGAGTTAAGACGAGAGGTTGCTATCGCTCGCAGTTTTGATCTTAATGAGAAACATCGAGATTCTTCGATTGATTCTTTTAAGCATTATCTGCAAATTGCTCCTGATTCTGTGTCAGTCTCAAATCAACCTAAAGAGGTTGATGTGTAAATTCACAAGGACCTACCAAATGGTTTGGTTTCTCTGTGTAAAAATTAGGATCATCTTGAAACTGTTAGCACTAAAGGTCAAGAATATTCCCCCTCTGTTAAACCTTGTTTTCAGAAGATGAAAAGGAAATATTCTTTGAAATCCTCAAAAGTGATTTTCAAAGTCATTCATAGGTTGCGAAAATCAACAAATAAAGTATTAAAAATAGTGTCAAATGGAGGGAAAAAATGATGTGTCTAACTCTGTCATGTATCCGATATGATGAGAAGACGGTGCCCCTTATCCCAGTCAATGTTATTACTTAGTATTAGGATTATTAGTAGTATTTAACTTCTTATTGGGTGTCTTTCGTAATTGTGTTAGTGGATCTAATGTAACCACCTGGGGATGTTTAGCCGTTGGATGCTAGGTAGTGAGTGAGGGCTTTATAAGCTTTTGATCCTGTAATGAAACTATTATCCAAATTTAATCAGAAACAATCGTTTACTCGATTTTAGGATGTGTTCGCAAGAACCAGAGAAACTTGATTCTCTGAATCAAGTGGTTATTATCCAGATCTTGTCACTGTACTTCCAGGTACATGACAATTGGTATCAGACTCCTTTCCTGGAACCTGTTATCATGACAGAAATACTCACAGTTAAAGAGGTCACCAACAATTTTGATCAACTGGCCGCCATTGTTAATCAACTAGCCATCATTGTTAATCAACTGTCTAAATCTGTGAAGGAGTTGATAACTTCTTTTACCCAATTGGATTCAGATGCTTCCGCCATGGAAACCGATCTGGGTTCAGCTGCTGCTTTTCACACCGATCCTGTGAATTATTTCAATGGGTTTTTACGATCGACTTCAACAATTGAGGACTCTGCTAATTCAATTGGTGATTTCACAGTCTCTCCATCTGAGAACATCAAATCCATTCCTACTGATGTTGATGAAGAAGCTGAAGAAAATGATGATTGTCTCGATTTCGAATTGCTCATTCCTTCGTTTTTCTTCGATGAAGAGGAAGGTTTGCCTGACGAGATGAATTTTCAAACTCCAGAAGTTAGGCGTAATGAGGGTAGTTGTGAGAAACTCCAAAGCTTGAAGGAGTTCGTCAGTGATACCAACAAAGTAATTAGTAAGCATCGTTTTTCTCTTCTTCCTGATTATTCTCGGTTATTGTCTGATCGTGGAAAAAACTTCAAAGTCATTCAACGTTTCTCTTACTTAGCAGGAATTTATGAATTTGGGTTTGATTCAATTACTTCATGTTCTTTTGCACTATATGTTTGCTCAATTTTAATGAATGAATTTGATAGAAAGTCTGTGTATGAGCTGAATTCTAAGAATAGGTTTTGGTCCGATTCATGGTCTGCTAGTTCCATTGATTGTATACCAACTACTGGGCGTGTTATTAATATTACCAGACTGTGGGTTGATAAAATGTCTGAGAGTAAGGCTGTGAATTTGAGTCCTATTGGAGTTGATTTTTTCTGGCAGCTCAAAATAAGTAGAGTTTTTGATCGTGGAAAAGAGACATTGTCGGTTGATTCTAAGTTGGGATACTTCAGAGATTTGTTTTTTACTGCTTCAATTGTTGGAACACCAGCTATGAGTGGGGTTATTCTTACTGCTAGGAGTTTGCAGGTCGCTGTTTATTTCTATCTTTATTTTGTTGATACTTGCTCATTATTTGATCGAGGTAAGTGCGCCATTTTATCCTCGTTCTCTTACTGGGAATTGTGTATTCGATTGCTTGTTAACCTTGAATCAATTTGGATTATACATTCGATGGTTCTTGTATGTGTTGTTCCTCATGCGGATATTCAAGTTGATTGTAAGTTGTTTATTCACATGCCTGAGAGAGATAGATTTTGCATACTCTTGTTTACCAGAGTAGATGATATTGGGCAAGCTGGTCAGTTGTTGGTTCACATGCTTGATATAAGGGACGAAGCTTTTGTTCTTTCACAGCTACAGATAATTTGGGTCTCTTGCCATCAAATTTTTAACACCAATTCTATACCAGCTGGAGTGATATCTTCACAACTGATTCATTCTCTAGGTGCAGATGATGCTTTTGTTGAGTTTTGTGGTTATCCTCTTAAAGTGATTCTCATACTTGTTCGCAGCTGTATTGGACAGTTGAGCAATTATCGTTTCTTGCAGGAACTATTCGGTAGCTGGTCTGATAGTGTTCTAAGGGGTTTGAATGATTGTGTTTTTTTAGATAGAATGTCTTTTGAAGCTTCAACCTCGGATACTATTATGTGTGCTCACTTGCTTCAAATCTTGAATTCAATTGATGACTACTTGGTATTCCGTGCTTTTTCTCCTGTGGCGAGTCTCTCAACAGGGTACTTGAAGTGGAAATTCATATTAGTTTTAGCTGAAGTTTGGATTATAGGAAAAGGTACTGGTACTATGAGTTGTACCCGGTTTCTGTTTGATAGAGGAAAAGTGCTGCTCACTTAGAAGGCTCCTGGTTCGTTTATTAACCTGCATGTTGTCCCGACAAATGACTGTCACTGGACAATATTCATCTTGATTGCAGCACATTCTGATGCTTCATGCTATTGTGTACCGATGGGTCTTCATGGGTGTGGTTGGGATTTAAATTGGTCTGCACCAAGTGCCCTTGTCACTGAAGCTTATGTTTTCACATTCTTCACAGTATTCACAAATGCAGTGATGAGATATATTGAGTTCCTCGAGCTGTTGAAGGTTACTGTATGGGTTGCAATCGGGAGTTATCTTCGTAGTCAACTTCTGGGAGCTAAAGTAATATTGAGGAAGCTAGTTTATCTCCTTATATTTGAGGCCAGGACTGAGTTTGCAACTGGTAATATTATTAATTCGCAAAGTGTTCTATCTCTGGGACTGATTATTGTTGGTATTCCTACAGTAACTGTGTGGATGGTACTGGTAGTTGCGGATTTCAATCAACTTACACCAAGGGTAGTAACCACTGTACAAGTGTAGAGTGGGGCTAATGCAAATGTGGCAGACAAAAATCTACTGGAACCTCCAATCTCCTTGGTGTCAGATGATATGTTAACCAACTTATGTAGGCAGTGGCAACATTGGCTGTTAGGAAAACACCTCTGGCTATGGTCTATCATTTCTCTACCAGATATGGAGATCCTTGTTCATACTTCCGCAGTCACGGGTGCTGTTGCAAGTGCTATTTTTAATTACCAAGCAGCAAATTTTGATGCTTTTCTACATGTTGAGCACCAAGCACAGACGTTCAGTCCCAGGGTTAACTTTTTGGGGAAAGTTCGCATTACAGAATTATTACTGCTGCGAATTCAACACTATAGATGAAAGTTTTCGTCGGAAAAGAGGCTATACTTTTAAATTATGTCTTTTGAAGATGCACCCACGTCTGCATATCATGCCGTACCCGATATGATGAGAAGACGGTTGGCAGCTTAGCTCTCATCCTTGAGGACTAGGATGTTTTCAAGGAGTAGGGAATGTCATGTATCCGATATGATGAGAAGACGGTGCCCCTTATCCCAGTCAGTGTTATTACTTAGTATTAAGATTACTAATAGTATTTAACTTCTTATTGGGTGTCTTTAGTAATTGTGTTAGTGGATCTAATGTAACCACCTGGGGGCTGTTTAGCCGTTGGATGCTAGGTAGTGAGCGAGGGTTTTATAAGCTTTTGATCCTGTAATGAAACTCTTATCCAAATTTAATCAGAAACAATCGTTTACTCGATTTTAGGCTGTGTTCGCAAGAACTAGAGAAACTTGATTCTCTGAATCAAGTGGTTACTATCCAGATCTTGTCACTATACTTCCAGGTACATGACAAACTCTTCTTTCATGGAGGCAAAACAGAAATAAGGATTGGAGGAATTACATTCTGTAATTTTGTTTAAAGATGATTCGTGTTTGTCACTCTTAGGGAAGAATCATAATCTTCAAGAGAGTTGTAATGAATTTGCTTGTTGATTCTCTAAGTTTAATTCTGTTTCTTATTGTTGATCTTCAGTTTTAGTCAAGAACCGTTTGAGTACGTAAATGGTTTTTCCTGTAAAAGACTTTTTCTTGAGGATAACCAAATTCTGTTAGGGTTTTGGTCAAAGGTCTTTTTGGAAATTTTATCTCTTTCCTCATTCCTTCTTAAGATAGAGTTTTCCTCTTGATGAGATCATTTCATTTTTCTCTTCTATCATGTCCTCATCAAGTCTTTCAAGCAAAGAAAGTGATGTCTGGACTGTTCTCTTTCCCTCTAAGAAGGTTCGCTTTGATTCTTCTGATAACGAGATATGCTCTAACAAGCGTGATTTCTCTCCTGATGGGAATCCCCCAGTTTCTCACTTTGATAAGCTCTCTTTAACCATGAATCTTGTCTTGGAACAAATACGTGCTCTGAAGAGTGAACTTGAATCCTCTTCCAAAAGACTTGAAGAATAGATGGATAATCTTGAATCCAGGATTGATCTGACCGAAGACGAGCTTGATGAATATAGGGAATATGAGAAGAGTATTCAAAGTAAGTAAAATGCTCCACATGAGTTGTTTTGATTTCTTATTATGTCTAGGAAACTTCTTATGAGAATTTATTCTTGTGTTTTTAAGAAGGATAACTAGGGTGTGGAATAGCCGGTTTTGTGATTACACATAGCTATTTTCAACGATTTTCATTTTGCAATGTTTTTAGATTTATTTGTTTAAATTCTAAAGTTGATTTGGAAAATGATTTTTGCAGTATTAATCTTTATGGTTTTATATATTGCAACTTGTTATGGGATATGTGTGTTTGAGTCCGTGAACTGTGATTGTCCCATACGTGGTCAAAAGTTAAGTCTTTCATATGTCGATATATGCAAGTATTGATAAAAGATTGAATGAACTTTTGACAAACAAAAGATAAGCCTATTATGTCATTATGCAAATATTGATGGAAGATAGGATGAGCTTTTGTTTACAAAGATTAAGTCTATTATATGTCATCGTGCAAATGGTGATAAAGAATAGAATGAATCTTTGGTTATTCCGCAGTATTGATCTTCCCTGATCCATATCCTTTTGTTAAATATTGTGCGGATCCATAAGTTCTCTTATGTGAGCATTTCCGATTAAATTAATCATAGGTTTTCTTGTGGTTAATTTAATTGAGTTTTTTTTTTTATACAAATTCATATTCTTATGTGATTTTTTGTTGTCCAAAGAAATCCTTCTTTTCTTGTGAAAGTAAGGTCGTTCTTGTTGTTCTTTCGGGAATGAAATTTTATGGGGGAGAGTTCTTAATTGAACTTGTGCTTAATTGCCAAATCTTTGTGCGGAGTACGGCTGTGGAATATTATAGGGGTTATCTTGTATCTTTATAAACTCCTTGATGAATGCATTTAGTTTTGGCTATATGATTGCATCTAAAAAGTTGATATGTACTTTCTTTTGGTCATGAAATGTCTCTATGGAAATTTCATTAGGATCCCACTAGTTTTCGTACCTTTGCCAATTTTACTGACAAAAAGGGGGAGAATTAATGTGTAGTTCACACTACAAAGGGGGAGTTGTTTCCATGTGAGATGGAGTATTGACTAAGGGGGAGTGATACATATCACCATAGTATTGTTGTCGAAGTTGTGATACAATTGAACTTTGATGCTGTGTAATAATACTATGAAACTGTGTAACAATGATTGAGAACTATTGTTTTCTCATTGTTATGGCTACGGATCTTCAACAACGGTGATGCTGATTTGAATATCTTTGGAATCATTGGAGTACTTGGAAGTGACGAAGATTTCGAGTAATGTTGAAGAACCAAGGAGATCAAGCATGTGGATGAGAAGCTGCAAAGTTTATTTATTTTGTGTTCCATATGTATTGATAGTTTTGTCATTAAAATTGACAAAGGGGGAGATTGTTAGAGCACTGCTCGGTCGAACTCGCAAGCGTTGGTATCTCAAGCTTGTTTTTCAAGTTTAGTTTCCAAAACTATAAGTCTTGATTTCTAGTCTATTATAGCTAAGTCTCAGACTAAGATAGTAAGTGTAGTTGAGCTCTAGACTCCACGGCGTTCATCATACAAAAACGGAGAACTACTCAAGGAACTGGTGGAACCTCATCGATAAAAAGGTATGTGGAGACTTGAACTTATCTATCACTCAAAAGTCTATTTACTCTATCTCCTATCTTGAGACAAAAGTCGTATTGCTATATAGACTTCGATTATACACATTTGCTATTTCGAGCCGAGTTTATCTCGCTTATCTATTTCTCAAAATATGTGTTGGTAAGCTTTCGCTTTGGCAAAGTTTATCTTTACTCGTTACGAAAGTCATGTCTAGCATTTCAATTTCTTGAAAATCGCTTTGATGAAAAATAATTTGTGAATAACAACTATATAACATCCTCTAAGAATGTTTCAATGATTGAAATGAGAGTTTAGAATATATAACCTTTAATGGATATAAACATTGCATGTGAACTCATACTTGTGTAAGTCCAAAATCCTTGAACCAAAGTATGCGTACTTTTCTGGTTTAGGATGTCCGGAGCTAAGTCCGCGTACCCGTACGCATACTGCCGGAAGTTCACATCCCGTGAATTTCTGTTGGAGTTTGTGAACTGAAAAACAAGCTCAATCCGAATACTTAAATATGCGTACCGGTATGCGTACTTGAGTGGGTTATTTTCTAAAAAAGGTTTATTCGTGAACTAAGACATTTATAAATTAAGGAATGCATATTTGCAAACCGTGGCTATAATGTTCATGAATTGATTCGAGTGAATCAAAATCATTTTTGCTTCGATAGTGTGTTGTATACTTCTATGAGATCTAAGTAATTGAACAACTCTCTAACTAGTTCATTTGAGTCACTTGAACTAGTTATGGTGAAGATGAATAAGGTTGATATGAAAGTGCTCATATGGCTAACCATTGGTTAACTATTATTGAACCAACTAGGTGTACACGTTTAGGTACGGTTACCCAAACCTAATGAACGTGCATTTCATTTGTGTATGACAAGCTAAGTTCGATCTAACGGTTGAAAGATATTATCTTGAATCTAATCAGGTTTTCATCTAACGGTGAATATTGGATGCTTTGTTACCAAGGTAACTTAGATTGCAAACCCTGATTTGGAGACTATATAAAGGAGAACTCTAGAAACTGGGAAACCTAATCTCCACACCTCCTGTGTGATACTAGTTATATAACCTAGAGTCGATCTCCTTTAACCTTAGGTTTCTATCGAGACCCTGTAGGTTAACGACTTGAAGACTTCATTGGGATTGTGAAGCCAGACCCAACTATTTTCTCTGTAGTTGCGTGATCTGATCTTGTTGTTTCTATCGTATTTGAGTACAATCGTAAGATTGGCTTGAGATTAATTTCTCTGATAGGCAAGATAAAAAAGAAGTCACAAACATCTTCGTATCATCATTTTTGATTCCGTAATATCTTGTTTCGCTAGTCGATTAAGATTATTATGAGGTGATTGATAATTCTAGGCTGTTCTTCGGGAATATAAGTTCGAGTTATCGATTGGTTCCTGTTCACCTTGATTTATCAAAAGACGGAACAAAAACTCGTAGGCATTTCTGTGGGAGACAGATTTATCTATTCCTGTATACTTTTCTGTATGAGACAGATTTGTTTATTAAAGTCTTCGACTTTGGGTCGTAGCAACTCTTAGTTGTGGGTGAGATCAGCTAAGGGAATCAAGTGCGTAATATCCTGCTGGGATCAAAGACGTAAGGAGCGCAACTGTATCTTTGATCAGTTTGAGATTGATTGGGAATCAACTACAGTCCAGACCGAAGTTAGTTTGTAGTTGGCTTGTGTCTGTAGCGGCTTTATACAGTGTGTGTTCAATCTGGACTAGGTCCCGGGGGTTTTCTACATTTGTTGTTTCCTCGTTATCAAAACTTCTGGTGTCTGTGTTATTTCTTTTCCGTATTATATTTTGTTATATAATTGAAATATCACAGGTTGTGCGTTGTATCAATCAATTGGTAAATCCAACCTTTGGTTGTTGATTGAAATTGATTGATCCTTGAACATTGGTTTTTAGTACCGTTTAAGGTATTTCTCTTGTATTCAATCAGGCTCGCAGATTTCTATTTATTTGAGTAAGGATTGAATCGAGAAATTGAGATACAACTCTTTGATGTACATTTTATTAAGATTGAGTGTAACTGTCTAGTTGTTTCTCTTAAAAGTATATTGGAGTTAGTTAATACAAATTGTTAAGAGAAATATTGGGTGAGGTTGTTATACCCCCACTTTTTCATTCTTAAGTATTTAAATGAAGATCAAATCGCTTATAGTTCATAAGGCATATTTTCCAAAGAACGGTACATGATATTGTAATCGGACCACTATGTATATTCTTCCAATGTCATTTCAAAACTAATTCTCGCATGCTTACTTGAAACCCTAATTAAAGTTTCATCTAAATAGAGAAAGTGTATACTTGAATTTCAAGTTATCTTAGCTTGAATTCTAAGCAACCCTATGTCTTGAAAAACTATAAATAGAGATGCTCTTTCAACTGGGAAATTCAATCCCTGACACTTTGTTTCTTAGTTTAAAATTATAGTCGTCTTGTATTAACCTAGATTTCCTCTCAGAATAATTAGGTCTACGACTAAAAGACTTCTCTTTGGCGATTCGTGAAGCCAGGTCCGACTATCTTTTATCTTTGTAGTTCGTATATCTTGATCTTTCATTTCCGTTGTCGAGGTAATCGTTATCTCTTTCAGGAAAGATAGATAGTAATCGCAAAGTTCTCTTCGTCTCAAACTTTGTGACTCCTCAAGATAGATATCTGAAACCTATTCTTAATTGATAAGTTGGAGATTATTTTTGAGAGGTGGTAAAGAATCCAAGCTTTTCATCTAAGTGAGCATAAGTATTCCAAATCTG
Organism: Papaver atlanticum; assembly: GCA_023531105.1. Classification (NCBI taxonomy): domain Eukaryota; kingdom Viridiplantae; phylum Streptophyta; class Magnoliopsida; order Ranunculales; family Papaveraceae; genus Papaver; species Papaver atlanticum. The sequence continues at coordinate 3,031,260 of JAJJMB010009041.1, read as the reverse complement.
TGAGGTTTGTTATCTTTGTCTATTGCAAACAGATTTCCAAGCCTTGGTCTTTGATCTAAAGGGAAATCAAATAGGATTATCCGTTAGAGGCATATTGGTATCAAAAGTCTTCACTTAATTAGGTTGAAGAAACTCTTAGGCTATAAAGGAATTCCTCTAAGGGAATCAATTGTGTAGAGCATTGCGAGGTTCAAGAGACGTAAGGAGCGTGAGTGTAATTGAATCGCTTGGAGGGTGAGTTGAGTCTTAACTACATTCAAGTTAATAGTTTGGTGTTCAAATTTGGATGAGGTCCCGGGGTTTTTCTTCTATTGTGGTTTCCTCGTTAACAAGACTTCTGATGTTTTGTGTTTTTCCCTTTCCGCATTATATTGTTTATCTTTATAAATGGATTTACACAAGTAGTAGTATTCAATCTTAATAGATACGTCCATATAATTGTGATCGATTACGTGACTTGTTTCTTGTAGAATTAGTACCTTGAAAGATGGATAACAAGTTTATTACTTGACAGAATTCCAATTGGATTATTTGGATATGACTAGATTGATCTTGGATATTAATTTTTGAGATCGTCTAAGTAATCTTATTAACAATTAGGTTCACGGACTTCAAAGTATATATGTTCTGATTAAGAAGAGATGGAGATATAAACTCTATGCACCTATTGTCAAGAATCATTAAGTTGGTTTACTTGCAATTGTATTAGGTTTTGTCCACAGAGGTTGCCGAATGAAAAAGTTGGTGGTGTGCTTGGTACCCCCTAATTTTCAATTGGTATCAGGGCAGGAAAACACCTTTAGACCTAATAAATATGTGTTTGTCAGCGTTCTAAACACCTGTGCCCACGTACTATATAATGGCACCAAATAGTTTTGATTATCCCAGGTGCTTGGGAATTACCTTAAAAGATGAAAGGATTACTAAATAATGTATTAGAAGAAGGAATACAAAAGGTAAGAATTGTCCATATCATAAGTTAAACAATCTCGAAGTATCCATTTTAGATACAAATGACGAGTTATACTCTCGCCCTGTCACTACTTAGTGTTTTCGACAGGTGCATCCTCAAATGTATCTTGAGAGCTATGAGGATTGCACGGAAGATCAGAACTGTAATTACATTTCTGATAATGAAATTTCTCAAGTTTGATGATTAAGTTATTTCGATGTTAATGTACGAAAAAAGACTACTCTTCCTCTCCAAATAGAGACTTCAAACTAAATTTATTTTACTGAGCCTTGCTCCATCATGATATTTTGTGACTAAAGTCTTTATATACGCCGCTTGAGTCTAACTCGGTGGAATCACATTAATTTCTTGATGTGAGTATTTTAAAGTAGTCTATCCATTTGCAATAATATGCTTTAGTCATTACGTATCGCATCCCAAAATACTATTGCATTATTCTATGTACGGTCCGTGAACTTACGGTTCACGTGAACAACGACACTAGTAGATGAATTTTTAAGGAAATAAGTGATTTCCTAATTGTTAGAGCAATGCTCAGTTGAACCCACAAGTTTTTCTATCTCAAGCTTATTGTCAATGTTAGATGATATAAGTCATATCTTGATTTCTAGTCTACTAAGTCAAGTCTCGGACTAGATTAGAATTTGGTAGTTGAGTATCAGACATCATCCTCGAAGACTGAAGATCGACGAAGACATTTGAAGAACTTCATTAATCAAGTATGTGAAGACTGAACCATTCTATTTTGTTCACTATCTTATTATTCTATCTTATGAGACTATGTTGTACGACTTCTAGTAGGTTTATAAAGAAGAAATTCCGAGTCAAGCTTGTCTTGGTAAAAATATCGAAATATGATTCAAGTATTGATATTCAAAGGTCCTTAACAATATTAGTTAAAAATAATTTATGGTTCAAGAATTAATTCTTGGGTCAATTGAAAATTGCCATGTGAATGATTTTATCATTTGGGAAGGTTTCAAACATCAAATGAGAGAAATTCAGAACTTCTGATATTTTTGCTTAGGGTAGGTTAGTGAACCAGTTCGCAAACCATAGATATCTGAGTTTCAGAAATACATGGAGGCCAGTTAGCAAATCGCAAGTTCAGTTGGGGACAACTCACGATCCTTGGTGATCTGAGTTTTTCATGTTGGTATAAAAGGTTAACAGTTTGAGAACCCGGTTCATGGATCGAGTCCATCAGGGTTCTTGTGATGGCTAGGTTTGTCCAACCTAGTTCACAAACCGTAGCATACTGACTCGTGAACTAACCTTACGGTTCATGAACCGTTTCACCAACTATCCTAATAGAATTTAGCAGATGCTCAAAGACTTATTTTTTAAATATGTTTAGCATTTCCATGACTCTCCTAAACACCTCTAAGAAATCATTGATCACTAAAAAAACTTGGGTATGTGTATCATAATTAAATTCTTAAGTGTTTAAATGAACGTCAAATTTCTTATTGTTCGTAAGGAATATTTTCCAAAAAGAATAGTCATTATACACGGTTATGTAACTAGACCACCGTGTATATTCTTCCATATAGTTTTCTCACATGCTTACTTGAAATCCTAACACTTTGTGTCCTAGTTGATAGCTAGAGTCATCCTCTATTGACCTAAGTTTTCTCTGTGAAACGTTATTAGGTTTACGACTAAAAGGCTTCAGTTTGAGGATTCGTGAAGCCAGGTCCGACTATCTTTTATCTTGATAGTTCGTTTATCCTGATCTTTCTTTTCTGTTTTCGAGATTTTCATAATCACTTTCAGGAAAGATAGATAGTAATTGTAAAGTTCTTTTTGTCTCAGACTTTGTGATTTCTCAAGATAGATATTTGAAAACTATTCTTAATTGATAAATTGAAGATTGTTCTTGATGGGTAGAAAAGAATCCAGGCTTCTCATCTAAATGAGTGTAAGTGTTCCAGATTTATGAGGTTTTCTACCTTTGTCTATTGCAAACGGATTTCCAAGATTTGATCTTTGATCGAAGTATCTAAATTCTTCACCGAGGTTGAAGCATCTCTTATGCTGTAACATACGTCAACTAAAGTAATCATTGTGTAGATCCTTGCAAGGTTCAAAAGAGTAAGGAGCATGACTATGACTGAATTGATTGGAGGGTGGATTCGGTCTCAACTACATTCCAGTCCGAAGTCTGATAGTATGCTTGTGTCTGTAGCGGCTTAATACAGATTGGTGTTCAAATCTGGACGAGATCCTGGGGTTTTTCTGTAGTTGCGGTTTCCTCGTTAACAAAAATTCTTCTGGTATCTTGTGTTTTTCCCTTTCTGCATTATATTGTCTATCTTTATAATAGGATTTACACAAGTAGTACGTATTCAATCTTAGTAGAAACGTCCATATAATTGTGATCAATTACGAGACTTGTTTCTTATAGAATTAGTATTTTTTAAAGATAGATAACAAGTTTATTGCTTGGAAGAATTCCGATTTGATTATTTGGATACAACTATATTGATTTTTGAGATGTCCTAGTACTCTTCTTTACAATCAGGTTCACAGACTCCTTTGTTTATACATATTGATTGAGAAGAGATAGAGATATAAACTCTACATACAAATTTTCAAGGATGATTTAGTTGGTCTGCTTGCAATTTTATTAGGTTTTGTCCATATAGGTTGCCGAAAGAAAACGTTGAGGGTGTACTTGGTACCCTCTCATTTTCAATTGGCATCATAGCTGGTAAATAACTTTAAACCTAACAAGTCTGTGTTTGTGGCAATCTAAGTTATGGACAAGAGTGTAATCTCTGATAATATATCATCAGACAGAGGATTCAGAATTTTATTGAATGGTTAATCTTATTAAATTTGTGGAAGGAATTCTGGAAATGCCACCTCCAGGTTAAAAATCCCTTGAAGGTTTTACTAACTCCAAAGGTAGAGACTAATCTTTATCCCTCTGTGTATGTCCATAATCATGATTTGATATATCATAATATCCATATCTTGTTTGTTCACAAAAATGGTGTGAATAGAATTATCAAAATAAAGTTAAAATTGTTCTCCATGATGAAAATTTCAAGAAAACTATCTGTGACAAAAGAATTGCTTTATACAGTGCTAAGCGCTATATCCAAGTGTTTTTACTAAAGACAAGGCATCAAGGATATTCACTTCATCATATTACTCTTGACATGTACAAAAGTGTATTATTGTTGTGTCGGGAATTTCTCTTAATTACAGGTAACTATATTTTCTTAATCCAGTTATGGTTGGAATAAGTTGGAAGGAATTCCTCTCATGGAGTCACTCTGTGTCTTTTGAAATCAATCTTTTTTTAGAACAACTTGGTTTTAGTCAGAAAATTGATACTTTCTTTTCTTAATAAGACATTTTTTTCTCTATAAATCGAGCCTTGCTCCAAAGAGATATGTTCATATGTCAACATGTTGACTAGTAATTGTTCTGACATCTTTGTCAGTCAAATATCTTCTTTTTGCTTGAGTTTAATACTCGGTGAAACCACAAATAACTTGTTTGTGGGTATCAACAACTCTTGTTCACTGAAGGCCAAGATATCATGCGTTAAGAATTTTCTTATCATGAGTTGATATACACATAAGCTAAGAAAAAAATGCTTTAATTTCTTTAAAAAAAAATTGATTGGCATATGTGTGGTTCACGTACCATGAAGAATGTGTGTGAAATTCTTGATTGGCATATGTGCGGTTCACGTACCATGAAGAATGTGTGTGAATCTAGTTCTAAAACTAGGATATCTGGTTCATGAACTGTCTGGACTTTCGCATAGAAAGAGAAAAAAACAAATTCTTATTTTTATCTCTTATTCTTCCTCTTTTTCCTTCTTCTCAACAGTTCGAGAACTAGAGAAAGAAAACCGAAAGGTTCCGTAACTCTTATCACCATCAAAAATCATTTTTGATGAAATTTTGATTTTGTTATATTGTTGAACTCCTCACGATTTTTTCTCCAACAGGTGATCATTGTTTTCACTTCTTTTGCCATTTCGGAACTGCATCGCTGTCAACAGTTCGTGTACCCGGTAAGTAAACTACTCGTTCTTGGTGATTACTTTGATTCTAATCATGTTTGGAAGAAAAAGAAATCACCATGGAGAAAGTTCTAGAAGGAAAAACACTGGCAGAAATGATGAACATGATAGTGAACTATATTTTAATGCTAGTATTCAAATACTTTTTGTTAATGAGCATGCTTTTGTTGCCTATAATGAGTATCGTAATCGAAAAATTATCATGGAAAGAATTATGATGCATCAGTTCTTAAGGTTCGCAACCTTCTCGAGTTCGTAAAATCTCATGAATGAGGTCTCATTCATCGCAGTATGGGTATTTTTCATTCAAAAATGGCCAGAACATTCTATGCAAACTTGCACGGTGCAGATATTTCTAATTGCATGTTCAGAACCATTGTTAACAACAAAACTTATCGTAACCCGTGTTGTGATTGTTGAATTGTTGGACTTGCAATATAATGGTGTTTTTGAGGTTCCACAACCTGAAAACCTGAGAACCTCTCAAGCTGAAATATTTAATATTCTTATGGGAAAAGATGTACCTTGGAGAGATAGTAAGCTTTCTGTCAATGATGCGGGCTTACGTTTGAAAGATGTTGGAAAACTGGTTGTTGTTAAACTCATGCCAAGCACCATCGAAAAGAATTTATGGACCAAAGTTGTTGCTGAATTAGTATACTATCTCACTCAAGGAAGGAACATTGAATTTTGCGGACTCAACATTCGGCAAAAGATCAGTGTCAGTCAGATGAGGAGATATATTGGCTTTTCATATCTTATTACAAGAATCTGCAGCCATTTTGGAATTCCTACTTTTGGATCCTTCTCTGGAAGTCCAAAGTGTCTTACCATGATAGCATCGAAAAGGTGAAGAGAAACAATGCACCTGCTCCTCATGCTGAGACTGCTCATTTTCTACGAAGAATTGCATGTCTGGAGGAACAATTAACTATGCATTGGCTATACGCCCTGATCTTGCTGATGGGATTTTTGAGATTGCTGACAACCACAGTCGTAATCACGCCAACTGAAGTATGAGTGTTATCTACTTTATTATGCTATGTTATGAAAACTTCAGTTGAACTCCTTTAGGAGTTTTCTTCTCCATAGATGGTTTTTGACTTTGATGGTATTTTACCGTTGAATGATTATCTATCAATTAAATCTGCTAAATGACTCAAATTCATAGAAGTTGCTTATTTGTGAGATTTGTTCTTTGCTATCATATTCTGGTGATTTAAACATATATCTTATATTTTCTCGTAGGTTAAGCTCTTAACTCTTTCAAAAGAGGAGTAGACTATTTTGAGAATTGCAGTATTGATCTCTCCACGATTACAGACTATTTTGAGAATTGCAGTATTGATCTCTCCACGATTACACTTTTATGGATATACTGCTACAAGATTCCGTAAGACGTTCTCTAGGAATCTTCTTTCCTCCTTGATTGCATAACCGCCAGGGAATAAGTGGTGAACTTTTATCTCTATGTCCGTACATGGTTAGGGAATTTATAATTCTTACGTTGGGTTATATTTCTCGCTTTGTTCGTAACTGGCTTAGAGAATAATTTTTGACGATGACTATTTTTCCCATGAAAATGTTGTATCTTAGTGCCACTAACATTATGATCGTTATTTTTAACTTCTTTGTTCGTAGCTGGTGAGAAGACAGAAAAATATTGGATACAATTCTACTTTGTTCAGAACTGATGAGTAAATTTATTAACATCCAAGAAATCCTTCTCTTGTGGTTAGAGTCAAGGTCACTCATATTGTTCTTTCGGGAATGACATCAAATGGGGGAGAGTTCTTTCAAACTTGTACTTAAACGTCATATCTTTGTGGGGAGAGCGGATGTGGAATTGTAGAAGATGCTTGTATCCATATATCTCTTGATGAAATATATCAATTTTTTTGGTGAAATCGTCCAAACTAAAAGTTGGTATGTGTTCTCTAGTCTTGACACTCTTTTGTTTAATTCTTTATGATCCATGCTTTTCGCCTTAATTTACCAATTTTGTTGACAAAAAATGGAAGAATTATTAAGTAGTATCTTATTGTTACACATGGCTTTTCAGAGCATTATGTAAGGGGAGTGGATTACGATCTATAGGTTTTACCTATTTTGCAAAATATGTTAGAATTGACTAAAGGGGAGAACATATCACCGTAGTACTGCTTCAAAGTTGTGGTACAATTGAACTTTGAGGAAGGTATCAATACTATGTTTCCGTATAATAACCAATGAGTAGAGTGATCCTTTCATTCTAACAAAGCTCTTTTTGAGTATTCTCATAAGTTGTTATCGCTACACGATCTTCGACAACAAAGGTGTTAAACGAACACATGCACAACCATAGAAGAACTCGAAGTACAAAGAATTCAAGATGTTTGTTGAAGAACCAAGGAAAACAAGCACAGTGGATTATGAGTTGAAAATTTTATTTATTTTGAAGAGATTGTTACAATGCTCGGTTGAACTCACAAATTTTTCAATCTCAAGATTGTTGTCAATGTTAGATGATCAAAACTATATCTTGATTTCTAGTCTACTAAGTCAAGTCTTGGAATAGGTTAGAACTTGGTAGTTGAGTATCACACATCAACCTCGAAGACTGAAGATCGACGAAGAAATTTGAATAACTTCATTAATCAGTTATGTGAAGACTGAACCATTCTATTTTACTCACTATCTTACCATTCTATCTTATTAGACTATGTCGTATGACTTCTAGTAGATTTACAAAAAAGAATTTCGATTCAAGGTTGTCTTGTTAAAAATATCGAAATATGATTCAAGCATTGAATGTTCAAGAATTAAATTGTTGATCAATTGAACATTGTCCAAGCAAATGATTTTATCATTTGGGAATGCTTCAAACATGAAAAGAGAAAAATTCAGAACTTCTAATATTTAGTCTTAGGGAAGGTTGGCGAACCATAATACAACCATAGATATCTGAGTTTCATAAATGTAGACAAGGTTGGAGAACCGGTTCGCAAACCGCAAGTTCAGAATGGGACAGTCCACGAACCGTGGTGATCTGAATTTTTTATGTTGGTGTAAAAGGCTAACAGTTGGCGAACCCGGTTTACGAACTGAGTTCATCTGAGTTATCGAGCCGAGTAGGTTTGGTGAACTCAGCTCACAAATCGTAGCACCCTGACTCGTGAATTTTCTTTACGGTTCATGAACCGTTTCACCAACGGTCCCAGTGGATTTTAGTAGATGCTCAAAGACTTATTTTTTAAATATGTTTAGCATTGCTATGACTCTAATAAACACCTCTAAGACATTATTAATTATTAAAACACTTGTGTATGTGTATTATGATTAAACTCTTAAGTGTTTAAATGAACATCAAATTGCTTATAGATCATAAAGCATATTTTCCAAGAACTATCATTATACACGGTTCCATAACCGGACCATTGTGTATATTCTTCTAATGCGATTTCAAGACAAACTTCTAACATGCTTACTTGGAACGTTAATTAGAGTTTCGTCTAAATATATAAAGTGTTTCCTTGAATCTCAAGTTATCTTAGCTTGAATTTAAAGAAACCCTCAGTCTTAAAAAACTATAAATAGAGATGCTCTTTCAACTGGGAAAATCAATCCCTGAAACTTCATGTCCTAGTTGATAGCTATGACCTAGATTTCCTATGATAAACATAATTAGGTCTACGACTAAACGACTTCGCATTGGGGATTTTTGAAGCCACATCCTGTTAGAGCATAGCTCGGTTGAACCCACCAAGCGTTGGTATGTCAAGTTTGGTTGTCATATTTTAGTGAATCAAAACTCATCTAAGAGTCGCTTGATTATGTACTAGAGACAACTTCGTATAGGTTAGACTAGAAAGTCTAGGAATATGAGACAGACAAGTATTACTCGAAGACCTGAAGAACATAAATAAGTAATAAGCTACAACGACGACATCATCCTTCATCTTGAGGTTAGTAATATTGACTTGAACTGTTTCATTCGTAACATATCTTTCATGTCGTGCTATATTGAAAACATAACTACGAAGCTGTGAATGAATATTTTACTATAGTAGTGAGACATGATCATATGATCATAATATTAAGGAATTAGACTACGAAGTATAAAACTTATCTTTTGAACTTCGTAGATATGGCATCGACATAATCTTATGAATACTATTGTAATTATGTGTATGGGTAAAGGTGAAGATTTCATCGTAGGAAACAATGTTTTACATTTGTTTAAAGGAAGTACATTCATGGACTTGTTTTATGAATCGAAAGGGAAATCACTAGGTTTATTAGTATTGTTATTCATTGCATATCTTTGGATTACCAATATGTGTGAGTTGGTAGAACCGATCATAACTTGTTATGCATCTTGGTATAACTAATCACAATGACTGACTTATGATTTGGTATGACTAGTTTTGTTTAATTAGTGTAACCGATCCTAAGTAATCACCTGAGATGGTGTGACCGATATTTGTAATTGGTGTGACCGATCCTAGTAATTGGTATGACCGATCACAAAAGAGTTGTGTAATCGATCCTTTTAATTGGTGTAACCGGTCCTAGTAATTGGTGTAACCGATCCTGGTACTTGGTGTAACCGATCCTAGTAACTGGTGTGACCGATCACAAGCAATACCATGAGTATATGGTAACCGGTCATGGTAATTGACGTAACCGATTCTGGTTGTGTGACCCATCACAAGTATTCCATATTAAGGTATAACCGATCCTAGTGATTGGTAGAACCGATTGAACCCAAGAATGTGATTTGATATTTGATCAATCACATAGTTGTCTTGGAATACAGATGAACCAATTCTAAACTTGTTTGGAAGTATGGTATAATCGATTCCAAGATTGTAAATATGAATGATAATTTACAAAGAAAAGATGTCAACATACTTTGAACACGAACAGTAACTCTTATCTTTTATTGTTCAAAGATATTCCTTAATTACTCAAGGAGATCCCGGTCCGAAATAAATTAAGAATCTTTTAATTGAGGTTGTTAATTTTATATACTTTAATTACCAGTAATTAAATGCATATCTCTAGAGAATAAGAATTAGTAATGTGTATTTACTAATTGGAGATTTTCTATTGAGAGATTTCAGAAAATATTGGACAAAGCATTTCCAGGAATTATGAAAACTGATTGGGCATTTATTGCATATCTTGAGAATACTTTCGGTTTTGGAAATTCCTTGGTGTCCAAACATCCTTGGTCTATAAATACCTAAGTTTGCATTTATAGCAAACTATCCTAAGAGCCAGGAAAACTTCATATTTTTGTTGTTTCTGGTGTGGCCGTCTATCCGGAGAGGAAAGTACCCTAATTAGGCGAAATCTCTTATGACCGCTCGTTTAAATACTTCTGTGGGATCAAGAAGCTATACGAGTACCGTTGGTGGGAAACTAGATAATTGTAGTTTATTAGTTTTCGATTGATTTGATTGACTAACGGTTGTTGAACTTTGATAGTTTGTTTATTCTTGAGAATCTTCTCTTCTGATATAAGATTCACTCAAACTAGATCGAAGTGTCGACGGGATCTTTAGAACTGTCTGTAGATTTAAAGACATCTTGTGATAATCCATTGTTAACAGACTCCGTTCTGTGCGTGATTGATCACAAGAGATTCAAGTGGTGTTGTGCAGGTTTTATAACACCCCGAGTTCCGGACCAGGGTCAAACCCATATGGAGATCCAAACTCGAAGCGTTACGGGTCGGAAAGAGACCAAAAACATTATTTTTATTTTCATTTAAATCAAATTAATATATCAAAGTTAATCAATATGAAAAAATGTCATTTCTTAAGTTTAAATTTATCCTTAACAATATTATAAATGAAACATTTGATATGGATTTAAACTTCAAACAAATACAAGTAAACAATTCAATCACTAAGCTACTCATTCCTAGCTTCCGCTGCACAACTCTAATAAATCTGCAAGGAATGTCAATTGGGGTGAGATGACAGCTCAGTAGAATGTATTCCCAAACTCAAAACATGCATAACAATGTCAATGAGTCAAGTAACATACAACATGGGTATACAACATGATTTCGAACAATCAATGATACATATATTGAACCAACAAGATTACCACACAAGTATTATTTTCAACGAATCATCTAATTCATTTGGTTAATCATGAATTCACAATACCAGTATTGTTTCTAACAAATCACCAAATTAAGATTTCAAAACAAGACTTCACAATATTAATAATATTTCAACAAATTATTCAATTAGATTTCAACATATGAGTTCATAGCACCAATACCATTTTCAGCAATTCATCCAACTAGATTTCACACACGAATTCATAACACTATCAATATTTCCTACAAATACTTCAAATCGTATTAAAATGCTTGAGTTCATAAAACCAATAAGGTTTCCACAAATCATTCAATAGAGATTTCAACACACGATTCACAAATTAATATTGTCACCAACAAACCATGAGTTTACAATACCAAAATTATTGTCAATAATTCATTCATCAATGATTTAACACATCTATTCACGTATTAATATACACAGAGAAACCATGAGTTCACGGTACGAAAACCTTGGTTCGTACACTCACCTATCTTTTATCGGCACGGAAAGCCTCCATCGATGGTCAGGAACAAAAGTTCCTATGGGGATCATACCCATATGCTCTCAGGGATCATTACCCATTTCATTCACGGTACGAAGACCTTGGTTCGTACATCCACCTATCGTTTACCGGCACGGACAGACGCCATCGATGGTCGGGAAACACAAGTTCCCATGGGGATCATTACCCGCCGTTAGCATGAAACATGTTCCGTATACCGGTAAAACATGAACTCATTTACTTTTATAAATCATTTCCACAAACAATACAAGCAACCATGGCTTAACAACATGAATTTCTTTCAAGCATTTATGCAAACAAGTTAACTGCAGCCATATAACATTATATGTTCCATGGTGATAACTTTATCTGATCATATTCAAACTTTACAAGGGCATACATGAATCAATAATGTACAACATATAAAAAATTCACAGTAAGCCAACGGTTTAAACAAAAGATGTTGAATTTATAATGACTACCTAAAAACTTGGCAGATTACATGTTGTTACCAAACAATTCACCATAAATTCATATTAGTCTCAAATTAAGAAAATCCAAAGCACAATGAAAGATAAGACATTTATCTACAACTTTTGTTAAGACCTAAAATCATTTTAACATAATTAAGACTTCCTAAGAACATCAAAACCACAGCAAAACGAAACTGTCCAGAACTTCAGAAATCATAAACCAAATTACAAGGAACATTCAACGGTAAATTTGTGTAGGAAAATTCTCAAATTTTAACAAGATATACCTAATCATGTTTTCTATCTATCAGTAGGAGAAGTCTGATCATGAATAAGAGATATACATTTATTCAATTAAATTGCAGAAACCTAACAATTCAAAGGCATACAAGATAAACACCAAAAGAGAAAGGGTTTCACATTCTACCTCAATTCCATTGATCCTCCACTGATTTTCCTAATTAAAATTTCTCCTCAAGAACCCTAGCTCCAATTCATCTTCTTTCTCTCCATAGCTTTTTGTTTTCTAACTTCTCTAATACTTTTCTCCCTATTTATATTTAACCTATACTAATTATCATTATTATTAGTATAAATCTTATATTTATTATTCAACTTAATTCTTTTATTTATCTTTTCATTTTTCTCCAAATTTTATTTATTATTAATCATGTTATTTCCATCCTAACTTGTAGTATTTCTAGTCCAAACAACCCACATACATTAAGGAAAACAATAAGTTAGCTAATTCGTGTAAAACCCGACCCGAAAAGACAAATAAAAATACCGGGTATTACAGGTTTAATTGAAGATTAAAGAAGATTTGAAGACGAAGAAGATTTCTTGTTGGTTTCTCATATCTTTGTGTAGCAAAAACCTTGAACGGCTAGGATCCAACTATAGTCGTATTTATTCGATTTATTAGATGTGTGAGATCGGTAACACCTAATAGTTCTCTTGAGATCTATTTTGATTGTTACGAATCCGAATCTTATTACTTAGGTAATGGAGATTGGATTGATCTAACCAGGCAAAGGATTTTATTAGTTTAAACGGAAGAGCCTTTGCATATGACTTGAGATATCTTTATCTGGAAAGAATCAATAGAGTTGTTACCAAACAGATTTGTTGTTCCTTTACTGTTTGGAATACGATCCAAAGGAATTGTTCCAGTGCGTGCACTTATCGACTGTCGGAAGCGTAGGGATACTGAAGAAACTAAGTGAACTAGGGTTAGTTGCTTGGTCTAAACTATACGAAGTTGGTTTAGGTTTTGTATAGCGGCTTAATTGTGAGAGTATTCAATTCTGGACTAGGTCTCGGGGGTTTTCTGCATTTGCGGTTTCCTCGTTAACAAAATCTTGTTGTGTCATTTACTTTTCCTTTCCGCAATTATAATTATTGTTATTATAATTTAAAGTAAATTACACAAACGTTAACTCCACTTTACTTGATAGTGATCCTATAGAGTTTGGTTAAGTCCGAACCTATTATCAAGTAATTACACTTTGATTGTTGTATTGTCTCGATCTCGTATCCATAGACGATCACACAAAGTGTGAATACCGATTTTTCGTATTGTCTCGACTTTTTCCATAGACAATCACTTTCGGTAGGTGGATAAATTAAAAATTGTGGTGTATTTGGGTACCTTCGTCTTTCGCATCCGACTATCTTTTATCTTAATAGTTCGTCTTTCCTGATTTTGCTTTTCTATTATCGAGGTTTTCATAATCTCTTTCAGGCAAGACAGATAGTAATCCTAAAGTTCCCTTCATCTCAGGCTTCATGATTCCTCAAGATAGGTATATGAAAACTGTTCTTAATTGATAAGTTAAAGATTTTTCTTGAGAGGTGGTAAAGAATCCATGATTCTCATTTAATTGAGTGTAAGTGTTCCGGATTTGTGAGGTTTGCTAGCTTTGTCTATTGTAAATAGATTTCAAATCCTTGATCTTTGACCTAGAGGGAACTGAAATAAGCTTTTCTTTTAGAGGCGGATTGGTATCAAAAGTATTCACTTAGGTTAAAGCAACTCTTAGGAAGTAAAGGACGTCATCTAAGGAAATCAATTGTGTAGAGACGTGCGAGGCTCAAGAGACGTAAGGAGCGCGAGTATAACTGAATCACTTGGAGGATGGATTCGGTCTCACCTGCATTATAGTTTGAAGTATTATAGTAGGCTAGTGTCTGTAGCGGCTTAATACAATTTGGTACTCAAATCTGGACGAGGTCCCGGGGTTTTTCTGCTCTTGCGGTTTCTTCGTTAACAAAAATTCTGGTGTCTTGTGTTTTTTATTTTCCACATTATATTGTTTATCTTTATAATATGATTTACACAAGCAGTACGTATTCAATCTTAGCAGATGCATCCATATAATTGTAATCGATTATGGCACTTGTTTCTTATAGAATTCGTATATTGAAAGATAGATAATGAGTTTATTACTTGACGGAATTCCAATTGGATTATTTGGATACGATTAGATTGATCTTGAATATTAATTTTTGAGATCGTCTAAGTTCTCTTCTTAACAATTAGGTTCACGGACTTCAAATTATATACAATCTGATTGAGAAGTGATAAATATAAACTTTACATACCTATTGTCTAGAATCATTAAGTTGGTTAATTGCAATTATATTAGGGTTTTTTCATACAGGTTGTCGAACGAAAAAATTGATGGTGTTCTTGGTACCCTCTGATTTTCAATTGGTATTAGAGCGGAAAAACTTTTAAACCTAATACGTCTGTGTCGTAAATGTTCTAAACACATGTGCCCATGTATTATATAATGACACCAAATGGTTTTGATTATGCTAAGTGCTTGGAATTACCTCAAAAGATCACTCCTTAATTGATTCTTCTGAATCCAGAGGTAAAAATATACCTTCAGTCTCTGAAGATGTATCGCATGAGGTTAATGGTACAAAATCAAAACTAGAGGAGAATCTTACTGAGAGCTACAATGACTCATCTAAGATCATTGAATTTCAAGCCTCTAAGATAAAAGACTTCCAAAAGAAGTATGCTCGGTATGCAGATGAACTCAATCAATCTCTTAACGGAGAATGTGAGCTCTGTGAAGCTGCTGATTCTTTTTTTGACAATATCAATAAACTTGTTCAAGAATTAAAACTTAGAAAAGAAAAAGTGGATATTCTTGAGGAAACTGTCATAAAAACAACTTCTCGAGAGAGACATATTGTCGAGACTCATGCCTCTGAGATGGATAAGCTTCGCTTGCTGAAAGATAAGGTTGAATCTGATCTTCTCACATCCCAGGAGCAGTGTAGATCCTTGAGAGAGAAAATACCCCTTTAAAGTGTAATTCTTTTCCAACACCTGACATTGTTCTTAATTCAAGGACAACACCTAATGTTGAGAAAGTCACTCCTGTTCTATCTAAGAAGCGATAGAAAATTTCGTATCGAAAACGACATCTAAGAGAGGAAGAAACAAATTAGTAATCTCCAAAAGTTGTTTTCTTTTGCAATCAAAGAGGTAAAAAAATTCTCATCGTTATCATGATTTAGATTATCGTCTTGGTATCTGTTACAACATCATCACGAACCATTGTGGGGTTACCTAGAACAACAATTGAGACCGGTGCAATAGAAGTAAAAGGTGGTTGTGGAGGCATCCATCTAAAGACCTTTGGTAAAGAGTATTTTGCACTATAATATGGACTAGCTTCTTGAGTGGCATTTTGTTTAGCTTTCCACCTTGGAAAGACAACATCTCTATTATCAATAATGCGGCAAGAAGTACAGAAAAATCTTGACACCATGAAGTATCTGCATTCTATATGGAATGGTTCAATCCTTCCTCTAGAGGCAAGCAGGATACTAGTTGGCAGAGGTTTTCTGGAGAGGGATGGGAACAGATATTTCATATGGATCTTTTGCTTCAATAAGCTCACCAAGTTTAAAAGTTAGTTTTATGAGGTATTCAAACTCTATGTATTCCTTTGGTACGTTACATAAAATAACCCACATCAACTAATCAGTGAAAGTAGTTTGACAGTTAATCATCCACCCCTGCTTGAGAACAACTCTTAGAACTATCAGAAAACCACAAGCAAACCAGGGACGTTATGCTTCCACTTTGTTGAAGTCACTCTCGGCTAAAAATCTTATCAACATTTTATTTCTCAAACCCCTGAAAGTAGTAACATTAGGAGTTTGAATTAGAGGCCATTGAGAGAAAATATAACTTATGATAGATATCATTGGAACAAGAGTTTCACTGCACTCATAACCTATCATACATCAATTCCACTTTTTATTATTCTCTGAGAGGAATACGGTATTGTCTATGAAAACTAGCTCAGTAAGAGTTGAAAGAAGATTTGTTGGTAGTGTAAGTTTTTCCACCATTTAGGACGATATATCTTCAATGCTTTTTCTGAAAAAGAAAAAAAAAAGAAAAGAGTAGATGCTTCTTAGGTATTTAGTTGCTCCATATAATGAGATACAATGAGTAAAATATTGATGGAGAAGATAGGGATGCTAAAAAGCTGAGGTGGATTTCTGAATCGAGTGGTTGGAATGTGTTTATACACATATAGTTGGATGAGACAATACCAGATCATGGTAAAGCAGTGCTATGAGCGTGACATTACATTTTGATCCTGACATAGATACAAAGTATCGGGGGCTTCAGAGATTCAACCTTAAAATGGGAAATGTTTAAGGGCTGAACACTTTCCTTGTAATAAGAGATAAAGAAAGAAACTAATGAAAGTGTTTTGGCTTTTTGGTTATATAAGTGGTCCAAGATTCCTTTGTTGTTTTTTTTGGAATACCATATTGTTGTTATTGTTTCCATGACACCTCGCTAACTGGAGTATTTGCTCACATGTATCCGGAGAAACAAGCTAAGTAAGATACATTTGATGACGATTTCCTTATATCTCATCCACATGATGTATATCGAGTACATCTTTATCCAGCAAGCTAATAAATACACTTGTTCTCTAGACAACAAGATAAATAGTGAACATATAAGCCTCCAAATGACACCAATGCTCTAGGGGTGAAATGGGATTGTATATGGGCCAAAGTTTAGGAGAGACAAATGTGAGATATGTAGATGGAAATGTTGGGGTTATTGAGTTTGGAAATGGCTGCACTTGTCATTGACTAGAAGTCAAAATGCACAACGTTTTTGAATGAGATATTTTAGAATTTCTAGAGACGGGCAAAAAGGTCATGTGAGAGTAATGTAGCATATCCAACATACTCCAATCATTGAATGAGATATTTTAAAATTTCTAGAGACAGGCAAAAAGGTCATGTGAGAGTGATGTAGCCTATCCAGCACACTCCAATCAATAATGATGCCTCTCAACAGGTTCCGCCTAGTCCAGATCTGCAAAAGAATCAAAGATTTTAGTATGAAATCATAAGGATTAGGTGACCTAGATATAGCCCTGTTAATGGTAATTCTGGGCAAAATTAGGCATAATGAAATGTCTAGAATTAGATTTTAAATAAATGGTTTCGAGAACTAAAAATGGTTTTGGAGAAGGTGCAAATGACTTTAAATAGGCGTGAATTGCCAAAAGACGGGATATTTCACTAATAATCTTAAATGGCCATTAAAGGCAATTCTTAGGGATTTATAAAATGGATTTAGATAAATAAACTCCAGAATAAACTAAAAAAAAAGATGGCAAATCCATGAGGAAATGTTCTGGAAAATGTTCATCCTTCAACCATCCACGAGTTTGCAAAAAGGATTGCTTTAAGTCTTGTAACCAGAGAATTAGGGAGATTGAGAAATTTTCTTTAAGATGAGATTGAAACATGCAATCACAAAACATAAAATGAGATCCGTAAAGAGAACGCCGAAGACTTTGCTTTGTGGAAAGAGAGGAGGTTTGCAAGAAATGAAAAAAAGAAGAGATAAATAGATGATTCCAATAATACTATTGTATGGGGAAAGAGTCTAGTGCGACTGAAAATGAGTTTAATGAACATACACGTTTTAAAATATACTCCCTCCTTTTTTGAAAAAAAAATGTCAAATAAAAAAATTGATAGTATGTCTTTCCATACCTGGAAGGGGTATAATAAAATGCAACTTAGCTATTTTAAAAGTCCGCAATAAGTTTTAGATTCACGATTACTGTAAATGATTCGATTCCCGAAAATAGAAAACCATTGGCCGCGATTCACGACAACCTTGATGCTGAACCCAAATTGTGCATTGTCATGGATGGTCCTGATTCCGAGGGACTTAATTAGAATTAAAGGTAATTCAAGGGATAGGGCACCGAATAAAAGCCCCACTTGTTCCTAAGATCTTGCTAGCAAATATAATCTAATCCGCATTTACTCATGAAGGTCCGAGCATACACTTTTTCTTTTCACGAGAGTTGTCAGAGAAGTTTTGATCCATTATATTTTATTCTCTTTATGTAACTATCACCAGGATTCAGAAGCTTTAAATTCATCAAACACTTTTCACATCCAACATACACTCATGTGACTTGTACCATTCGTAATTTCCAGGTACTTCACTCAAATTCTACTCACCGTTCTTTAGCTATAATTCTATCTCACTGATTCGATCTTGATTTGTATTTGTTTTCAATACCCATTTATAACTAAACATGTGGATTACATCTTCTGTTGTATAGATTCGTAATTGAACTTAAAATCTCTGTTCTTGAAAAGTTTGTTTTGTTTTGTGTCACCATGGGATATCATAAACTCCACGCCTAGTGATTTGTCCATTACTCTCTTCTTCTTCTTCTAATGTCAAATATTCAGCTTCATGAGTTGTTGAACATCACATGTTTGATGAAAATCTTAAACACTTGAACAGTAGATCACAAATCTTAGCATTCGAGTAATGACTAATGAGTTGATAACCACGATGGGTATCTTGGACATTCAGCATGGGTACGTGTTGTAACGTCTGACTCTCTTTTTCTTTTTTTTTCTTTTTTTTCCAGATATAAATGATTATGATTGGGCCATAATTCTCTAGAGTTGGCTTCGGGCAACTTGACTCTCTCTCAGGTTGCTCGTGTCTAACATTTCCTTTCTCCCGCTTCTTCTTCTTCTTCTTAATCCAAAATAAACACATTTTACTGGTTAGAAATTCTTCGAATCAATTCAACACAATTATTTCATTCATTCATTTTTGTATATTTCATTTGGTGTCATGTTAATTTGTTTCAGAGATTTAGACAACAGAGATTAATAAGTTGTGTAATTCTTTGGTTTTGATGAACAGAATTCTGATCGCCTTGATTCAATTATTCTGAAACAAATTGAATTCTGCTGAGGATGCCTGATCATCTTCATCATCTTCATCGCCACCACCATGAACGAGAACGAGATAAGAGAGAAGAAGATGAAGATGAAACGGAAGAGTTTAAGGTGGAAAAGTTGAAGGATCGCATTCTATCATCAAGAGGAAGCCGATTTGATTTGATAACAAACGAGTTAGGATTGGATAATCATCAGATACGTAGAAAAATCAGTAGAGAAGATGTTATTAATGGAATCAGAGGTTTTGTCATTCATCCAGACAACAGGTATGCTACTAATTTTAGAAATCCTAAAATCTCTCTCTTTTTTGTTTTTCTTTCAAATGCTCTCCTCGTGACGCGGACCATTAACTTAAATTTTAGATCGTCGAATTCCCCTTAATTTAGAGTATATGAGTGGTCGCCACGTGATAGATGCGAACAAATTGGGTCCAATGGACACAGGCAGCACATAAGTGTGTCCATTTGTTACAGGTAGATAAGAAACTTATTTCGCATTTTGTAAAACAAGCTGATTAAAACCATGCAAGTAATCTGTTAGATGCAACGGGAACTTCCTGAACCCTGTCTCCCGCAAGCACATGCACATGCGAGACGGCGAAAACAAGGTCTGATTTTTCTATTCAAATGCTTACATGAGACGTTAGGAATTCGCCGTCGCTTATCTGTTTAAATAGCTGTCAGTATGATCATAGATTTATAGTATTTAACAAGTAGAGTTTTTTCCGCTTAAAAAATTCTATTTTAATCCATATTCTTGGCGTATCGTTACTAAACAATGTTATGACTAACTCGGATTTTCTGCCACCTGCTGTTTTGCTTGTAGTATGTTCTGTCTATTATTTCGGTGTATGTATCTGATTGACCATCATTATACATTTATGCTCAAAGTTTTTGTTGAGTCATCGTTGTTTGGACATTCTTAATATAACTACAATGATTTTCAAATCACCGATCATGTTGCCACGCTAGACAGAAAGAGTCCTGAAAAGGACGCGAGAAGACAACAAAACCCATGGTCAAAGATAAAATTCACTGAAAGTGGAGTTTTGGCCCACGGCAAATCATCATAGATTTAGTTTGTCTTTGTGTCCACCCGTAAAGCATTTGTTTTGGTTTTATACTTACAAAAAAACTCGTCAACACCATATTCTTACAAAAATCAGCATTTATAATTTGGATAAAAAAAATGCGGATGCTGGTGACACCGGTTCAAAACTGATCAGCACCATGTTCTTACAAAACTCGCCAGCATTATATTTTTTACCAATCAAAAAATATCTGGATAAAAAGTGTGGTAACAAAAGTCCAAACACTCACTTAGAAAGGCCGACTTCGTATGTACCGTTGGTTTTGGATTTCATTTACCGCCAAAGCCCAACAGAGAGTAACAGTAGATCAGAGAGAAGCAAATTCATCAAAAACCTTTTAGGGTCACCATCTCTATCATGATTTCTTGAAAGCAATAAATTGTTATTCAATCATATCAGAATTTCAAATTCAATTTCCGAAATCGAAGGAGTCCAAGACTTAATTTCTAGGGTTTTATTGTTCCGTGAGTTGTTTGTTCCCTTCTCTACATTTCTAGGGTTCCATAGTTGTTTCTCTAAAACTTAAGTTGACTAAAAAATGCAGGTGGTATCTGATATGGACAAGGATCATACTGATATGGGCAATTTATTCTTCATTCTTTACTCCAGTGGAATTTGGATTCTTCAGGGGTTTGCCAGACAAATTATTCATCCTCGATATTGCTGGACAGTTTGTATTCTTTGTGGATATTATCATTCAATTCTTTGTAGCTTTCAGAGACCCACAAACTTATCGTATGGTTTCCAAGCGGACAACCATTGCGCTCCGGTTTGTTTCCTGTTCCCTTCTTAGGAAAAAGGCATTTAGTGGTGTGTTGTTTGTGAAATGTTTATGTTCTATTTTTACATATATAAATAAATTTGGTACTGAACTGCAGTTACTTGAAATCAAGTTTCATCTTGGATCTTCTTGCTTGCTGTCCATGGGATCTTATCTATGCGGTATGTTTTTCAGACTCTTGTCCGTTTATCTTACATTGTTATTTCACTTTTGTTAGTTGCTTCCTGTGACCTGCTTTCATACTTGAATATTGGTTGCAACAGCTTACTTTTGGTTAACCTAATAATCTAAGAGGCAGTTTTGGTAACCCTGAATTTGCTGCTAAAGAATTCGTTCAGTTAGAATTGGAGTAAATTCTTATTTCTAAGAGTATTTGTTGTTTTCATCAGTCTTGTGGTAAAAAAGAAGAAGTGAGATATCTCTTGTGGATAAGGCTGTACCGAGTGCGAAAAGTGATAGAGTTTTTTCAGCATATGGAGAAAGACATTCGTATCAACTACTTGTTCACTAGGATCGTAAAACTTCTTGCTGTTGAACTCTATTGCACCCACACGGCTGCCTGCATCTTTTACTATCTGGCAACAACTCTGCCAGCTGAGAAGGAAGGATATACTTGGATAGGAAGTCTGAAATTGGGCGACTACAGTTATTCGAATTTTAGAGAAATTGATCTTGGGAAACGATACATTGTTTCACTGTATTTTGCCATTGTCACCATGGCAACTGTTGGTAATTCTTTACTTCCTTTCTCTCTACTAATCTATTGATTCAAAGCATTTCAAAATGCACTATAGGTCTACATTATTATTAGTTCTCCTATATTATAATTGCTCCGTTCAGCTGAAGAATACAATACAAAAAGGTTCAGGATTTACATCTTACTTAAACATTAGAAATTTAGACGAAAACTTTCAAATTTTTCTATTAATATTCTTTTCCATAGGCAACAAAGATAGGATCTTTAGTTAGCGGTGGAGGTAGGTTCCAAACCAGTGTAGATACGAGTTTGAGCTTGTAACTTGCAAGTACAAAATAACTCTGCAGTGTGCTATGCATGCTGGAGTTACTAAGGAAGACTTTGGTTGTGTAAGTGAATTAAGTTATCATTGCTGTAGGGCAAGGAACATCAACTGAAGTTAACAACATTCACGGTGCTTTGACTTAAGTACCAAAGCACAACCAATCTTCCGTTCATTACAAGTGACAATTGTTGATGTTAGAAGTTAGGGCTCAGCGAGGGCACTTCTCTAGGTTATTTCTTTGGCGGTAGTAAAGACTATTATAAATCGAAAGAAGATTGCAGATAATCCCAGTAGTGCTCATAAGAAGCTGAGAGGTTGGAGATATATCAAAGATTATGTGCAAAACCAATATGCTGGGAATCTAAAAATGGGCTTCATCAAGAAACTGTTTGTGTATGAGTTGTTTCGTCATCTTTACCATTCCTCGTGTTTCGGAACGACAATAACATTAATCAGGCACCTCTGCCTTGTTTTTGTACGCCAAAAATCGATACATTGTATCGAAGAACATGTATCATTATGATTCATGCATTTCTTTCTGCTTCTTTTTCTCAGTTAGCTATATTGACATTCACGATTTGAAATTTTCTAATAAATAAAGTCTTCCGCTACAGGTTATGGAGAGATACATGCAGTAAATGTCAGGGAGATGATATTTGTCATGATTTACGTGTCGTTCGATATGATTCTTGGAGCTTACTTGATTGGTAACATGACAGCGCTAATAGTAAAAGGTTCAAAAACAGAAAGATTTAGGGATAAAATGGCGGATATAATGAAGTATATGAATAGAAACAAACTAGGAAAGGAAATCCGTGATCAAATCAAAGGTCACTTACGGTTACAGTATGAAAGCAGTTACACGGAAGCTGTTGTTCTCCAGGATATTCCAATATCTATCCGGGCTAAGGTATGAAATGGAAGTCTATTCTATCTAGCACACAAAACTAATTCGCTTGATTATTTTTTTTCTCATTGTTCATGATTAGTGCTTATTCTCTTCCTAGTTTAAGTTATTCTCAATCCAATTAATGAGATGTTACATGGGCAACTTACCATCTATATTAGTACTTCATTTTAATTTCTTTTTTGGCTCAGCCAAAAAGTACTCTGGAGAAAGGGTTACCTCTTAAGCTTCAGTAGCTCGCATATTTTGGCTGCTACTTAAATTAATTGATGCTGGCTTGGAAGTTTTGATTTTTTTTTCTTTCCCTGATTTAATTAGCTTATCAGTATACAATGTTATATCATTCTAGTCTGCAGTGGGGATTATCTGTACATACTCGTATCATGTACGCAAGTATGCGCCAAGTTTTGCCTATTTGGAGTCCTGAATCATCTTCCAAACCAACTACACCTCATTCTACACAACACTATGCAATATAGGTATATATAGGGTTCGTGTTAGGATTACAACGATTTTGTGTGTAGTTTTCTAATGATGTTGGAGTCTTGTCAAATGGAAGATTGAATTCTCCAATTCAAGAGTGGACAGAATCGTGGTTTTTCTTAGATATTTTTCGTCCAGTAATCTTTATGAGCGAATTAACTGAAAAAATAATGTTCAAATTTGTAGAAACCAAGATACTTAATACGACTGATGTGTTGAATGCTTTTGGTGCCTATTATGCCTATGTACTATCTATCTTCTATTGCTTAATCATACCGTACTGTGTTCCTTTATGTTGCAGATTTCACAAACTTTATACAGGGGTTTTATTGAAGATGTTCCTCTCTTTAAAGGATGCTCTCCAGAGTTAAAGAATCAGATCGTAAGTATTCTATCCAACTTGCTGACTCACCTCACATGTAGAAAAGTGAGGTTAAAACGAGGGAAGTCAAAGATAATATCAATGCAAGAATGATGACCAGCAGCTTAGTCATTTACAAAAAGGATGTTTGCACTAGAGATATTGCAAAGTCTGTCCTATGGGCGTGTAGAGAATCTCATCCATAAGATTGCCTTGCGGTTATCTGCTGTACAAGCAGCGCTATTACTGTGACAGTATCATTTTCGATGTACTTGTTAAGATTCTTTAGATGTCATCATTGTACATCTTGATTAACTTCGGTCTAGTTTATATCTGCTATCCTAATACTAATTTAAGTATTTTGTTGGACAAATGGTATTGTCACAAGCATTATGTTCAACTAATGGAGCTTGTATTTGCACTTTCTTCCTCTCTTTCAGGTAATTAGACTCCATGAGGAGTTTTTTCTTCCAGGAGAAGTGATTATGGAACAGGGCAACATTGTTGATCAAATTTATTTTGTTTGTGATGGTGTGCTGGTATGCATAATTTATCGCATGTTTCTTTCTTGACATCTTTTCCTCTCGGTTTTGTATTGCATTTATAGTAGACGTTATCTGACCTCATAATCCGTTTTGAATATTATTAAGTACTCCACCTTCAACTTTTTTTTTTCTCATTTTTTGGTTCCCAATATCTTTCTTTTCTTCTGAATTTGTTTTGATTTCTTTCCAGATAAATCCATCAATAGTTTGTCGAAATCAGTATTTCCTTTAGTTCTGCAGTTATTACACCTTAATTTTTTTCCCGCCGTAATATAGGTGTTTCTGTTTACAGGAAGAGATGGGTATAGGAGAAGAGGGATCTGAAGTAACTGTCTCACTTCTTGAACCTAATAGTTCGTTTGGGGAACTTTCCATCCTTTGCAATATGCCCCAGCCTTATACCATTCGCGTTTGTGAACTATGTAGGCTCTTACGACTTGATAAGGAATCTTTTATAAGTATCCTCGAGATTTGTTCTTCCGATGAGAGAATAATCTTGACCAACCTTTTGGAGGTAAGCAAAACAGGCTATTAGCAGTTTGTTAGTATGTTTCAAAGTTTTGTTTTATCAAATGACGTCTGACATCATCTGAACCTGTCTAGTCCTCTTCTTTTATTGTGATTTAGAGTGGAGAAGCTGAATGCTTGCTTCACCTCTTATGTCCATGCAGTACTATTTTCCTTTTTTGTTGCGATTTCACAAACTTGGTATAACCCATATGTTGAAATGCTTCTCTTTTTGGATTTTCTTTGGTATGTAATGTGTTAAATCAGAATCCTCTATATTATAAGAATGGTTCATAAAGAGATATCTTGATCTGCATGACAAGTTTCCTGAGTTGACTCGTTTTAAGTTATTAGATAGTTAACTGGTTTGTACGTCTTGTTTCTATGCGAAAAATGACCTGTATTTTCTTTATGATTTTGCATCTTTTTTCCTGCTTTCTGGTTGGTCTTTGAAATGAAACAAGCTTTGTGGGATAGATAAAGTTGGTAGGAGGCAGTTGGCTTCCATCAGAATAACTCGTAGGAACTGTCTTTGCTTAAGCTTGTCTCTGTAAGCTGTGCAATGCACACCAATTATCATTGATTAAAATTATTTGGGTGCAGTTGTCCATTGTTAGTTAGTCTTGGTACTGCAGTAAGAAAATTTCTATCAACCTTTTGTTTTCAGTTTCACTTTTTTCTGCATCAGACAATTAACTAAGGCGAACTGACAGGGGAAAGAGTCTAATAAAGACTTTCATCGAATGAAGCAATTGGAATCGGACGTCATGTTTCATATTGGAAAGCAAGAAGGTGAGCTTGCTTTGAGGGTTAACAGTGCAGCATGTCATGGGGATTTGTATCACCTGAAGCGTTTGATTCGAGCTGGAGCTGATCCCAACAAAACAGATTATGATGGAAGGACGCCTTTGGTATGAAACTCAATAATGAATTATCTAAATACCTGCTGTGTCCTTCTCAATTAGTTTTACTATCTTTCTTTTCGTACGTCATCACCCTAAGATAACAGATACTACTGCAAATTACATTGTGGGGTAAGATTACACATGTAGATAACAAGATAGATGAAATCACTCCCCAAACTTTGGTTTATTGACCTAATGAATTGTATTCATTGTTATATACCTTATTAAGGGCTCTCATTGACCTAGTCGATCGATCTGATGTTTGTTTATGAATGCTAATTTTATAGTGAATGTATGTCGTACTTATTCTTGTTTGGGCCTGTTTTTGACACTTGTACTATCAAGCTAGCATGCCATGAACATGAAAGTAATACTGCCGTATCAGGATGTTTATTTTCGGTTCACTGGAAATATCTCTGAAATGCCTCATAACTCTTATTAGTATGCCAAATCATCTCATGCTCTTTTTACATTTTTGTTGAAGTTGAACACATCTGTGAGCTTTTTTAATGTATAAGTTTCAGTTTCTGTCCAGAACTCGTGGTAGTATGCTTGTTGATTTTTTTACCCAAAAATTTATTAGTTTTTGGTGCTCCGTATCATAAGATTTAGTATTTTCCAATATTGATTCCTTTAAAAGTGTAAATTGAAAATCGATGTTTGGATTGTCTTTTATTTTCAACAGCATATCGCAGCGTCAGAAGGATTTGAACACATTACGTCTTTTCTTATTCAAGAAGGTGTTAGTGTAAACATTGCAGGTAAGTTGTTAGATGGGTTGTTACTATTGCATTCATGCTCCCAATATATTTATTTTTCGGGAGATAAATGTTAGTTTCTTGCTTAATAACACTACTAAGCTAATGCTGACCAGATAAGTTTGGAAATACACCTTTATTCGAAGCCGTCAAGAGAGGAAATGACCGAGTAGCTTCTTTACTTGTCAAGGAAGGAGCATCACTAAATATTGTTGATGGCGGTAGTTGTCTCTGTCAGGCTGTTGCAAGGGGGGATTCCGATTTCGTAAAAAGGTTATTGTCAAATGGACTAGATCCGAATTCCAAAGATTACGATAAAAGAACAGCACTTCATGTGTCCGTTTCACAAGAATCATATATGATTGCAAAAGTGCTAATAGAAGGTGGGGCTAGTGTGTTAACTCGCGACAGGTATGCTTTCCATATCCATTCAGTAGATATAAATGAACACTGTTACTTGTCTTTCTTTAGTTCCTTTTTATTCTATCCCTTTAGACTTCTTATAGTGCAGAATGCTGGCACGAAAATACGGTCATGACCTGCAGATCCTTCATGCCAAATCCATTATTATGCCCAAACCTTGATTCCATGCTATCTTCTGTTTTCGTGGTAGCCCAATATGTTTTAGATGTGAAGTTTATTCTATATCATGAAGTATTATCATCTCAATCTTTTTACTTTAAGTTCGATAGTAAATTTCTTTTTTTGCATGATGTTATCATTCACAACCCCTCTTGTTTGTCATTCCTATCTACTTTTCGAAGCCAAAGTATCTTGTGGATGTTAATCTGATGATGCACAGTACAGCCTATACAATCACATGAAAAAGACAAAAACTATCCTCCAAACATTTAATCATACCCCATAGCCAACAACTTTTTATCTAATGCTCGAATTTGTTTTAGTCGTTGTGTTTATCAGCTATTTTGAAAATGCAGATGGGGAAATACTCCAGTTGATGAAGGCCGCACTAGTGGGAACAAGAAATTGATTAAGCTATTGGAAGAGGCTGCTGAGCTGTCCACAGCCAGTGCCAGTGTCAGTGCCAGTGCTACATCAGAAATACAAGGTACTCTACTCGCATATAAAATAATTTCATTTTCTTTCAGATCCTTAAAATGATGTTAGAAAGGTGGGTAAAAGGAAGTAGAGTCCAACCATTGAAACTTAACTGTATAATGGCTGAGCTGAAAATCTCTGACCAATGGCTGAAATGGTTTCCTAGTACCAAGTTACAGAATATGTTGGTCTTGTGTGAGAACGATTGGAGTTTATGGAGCTCTTCTTAGCTAATTATCAAACATGGGATCATCTGCATTTGGCCCCTTAGGCCATTTTTTAGCAGTATAAGGTTCTCCTAACTCTGTTCTAAGCTAGCTGAAAGTCCAACAGAGTGAAATGACAATAATGCAAGGGCCTTCGATCTGTGATGTTTTTTTTATGAGCAACTGCGGGTACGGTGTACCCCCATACCTTAGACTTAGTTCCGTGTTTTTTCTCATGTTTCAGTAACAAATAAAGCGTATCCAAGGAAATGCACGGTATTCCCTTTCCACCCATGGGACCCGAAGGAGAAACGAAAAGAAGGGGTCGTGTTGTGGGTCCCATCAAGCGTGGACGAGCTCATCAGTATGGCATCAGAACACCTTCAATTCTCTGATGGTTCACGCATTTTATCAGAGGATGGTGGTAAGATTCTTGATATTGAGATGATTCATGATGGCCAAAAACTTCATCTGGTCGAAAGTACACGATAAACGTAAGAATCAAATATTTAGGTATTGAATCTGAACATGCAGTCACACCCTCCACCACTGTATCACCATCACAAAAATTGTCCTCAACTGTCCTAAGTTTCAAGTTCTTAAGAATACTGATGTACAGATGCGAGTCTACACTAGTCAGAAGAGTATGTTGAATCAAGATATGTAGTTTTTCCCTGTTAGGACCCTAAAGGTTTGTGTATTAAAAATCCACCTTGGGTTCTTTATATGTACGAATTGATAAAATCAAATATTCCATGTGAAATTCATTTGCTTAATCTCTTTGTAAGATTGATCTAGTTCAAATGGTACCAGAATCTGGGAAAGATGATTGAATCTGTTGGCCGAATATGAATGCACTTAATGTTTCTGCCATTGAGGGCATAGTTTTGTATTTTGGTAGTTAGGTTATAAAAACCAAGTGAAGGCATGGATAGCTGTTGCAACAAATTGTAAATTGTAAAGATATGATCCTTTAAGCCTTTTCATTTGCAGTTCATCGACTGCAACCGTGTTATCCATTCAGTTTCAAGATTTCTTTATCTTCCACGATTAATTTATTTTCCTAGTCTTAAAATCCTTTCATTATATTTATAGATGGCGCATTGACTCACAACTATTTGATCATCGCAGGGTTGTGCCTCATCAATTGTAGTTGGGAGCAGTTCAGATGTCACATGTATGTCCCCTCCTAGACTGAAGTCATTAACCCATGCTAATAACCAGAATGATCAGAAGTACAACCCCTGCCAAAGTTGAGATTGATGCACCTAGTTTACTGTGCATCACGTATCGTAAACAATATCTTTTTAGCGTGTTAGAAGCAAAACTTTTTTTTTTTTTTTTTTTTTTTGCATGAGTTAACTTTTTTACTCCTGGAAATCGTTTCGAAATTCTAACAAACTAACTTCATTTGATTTTGAAAAGTAAAAAAATAACTTCTGCGTCCGTATCAAAAATGTTAAGGGTCATTTCTTTTGACCACCTTCAAGAAGTGGTGCCACCTCCCAGTCTGTTTATTACTTCATTCGTTTAAGGAAAAAAAGGTTGTGTTTCCTTATTTGGGTATGTCATGCCAAAAAATTAGGTTGGTTTCCATAAAATGGGAAGTCAAATATTATAATTTTACTATTTTGCTCACATTAAGGATCACATCTCTCTTTTACAAATTTGGGCACATTTCTCTCCCTTGTTTATTTTCTTTGAAAATATAAAGGTACCGCCCTTTTCGTAAGGATAAATTAGGAAAAAACATGGAAAGAAAAAGGTTTAAATGATTGGGTTTTTTTTTGTTTTTTTTTTGAACAAAACCAAACAAGCCTATTTTTCTTTTGAAACAGATGGATTGAAGAATTTTTTATTCAACGTCCATTTTCAAAAGAAGTGGCATAAACAAAGATATTGAACCATATGTTTTCAAAATTTCATTGATGTCTTATTTAGCTCGAGAAAACAAAGAAATAAGATTAATAAAAATCAATTTAGATATAGAAATAATTTCATGTCTTAAGACTCATTTTTGCATCGACAAAATGAAAATGAAAATTAAAGTATTAACAATTGTGGATGGTGAAATTTTGATGAGGGGCAAAATAGTCATTTTATAATTAGAGGCGAAAAGTCATCCTCATCAAGTTTTTGTCCAGGGGAAAGAACAGTCATATTTACCAAAAATCGAGCAAAAGGAAAAATGGTGATTCTGAAACTCATCGCTCACACGATATTTGTCGGAGCTTAATGCTCACTAGTGGCGTACCTACTAGTCTCATCAAACTCCACACTAGTCAGTCTGCAGAGAGTTGAGTGGCCTCAACAAGTCAAGAGTATAATATACTCTCTTCAAATGGTTATAGAGATGCCTAATCGATTCTACACCTCACAAGATCAATCTAAGAACATATATGAAACTTTTGGAATTACAAAGTATGAGACGAAAAAAACTTTGTAATTTCTATCAATCTTATTCCCTGATTGATAGTTCTCGTATGACCGTATATCAGAAGAGACAGACCTTATAGAATATACAAGAACTATGATGATAAAGATAAGATTCCAGATATCTAGAACTCTCGGGTAAAAGATAGTCTAACCAGACTTCACTAATCTCTTAGTGAAGACTTTAAAATTAGTCGTAATCTAATACAATTTATCTAGGAAACCTAGGTCTTAGAGGACGAATCTGGCCGCAACTAGGACACTGACGTGCCATGATTAAGATTCTAGTATGCACAGAGTCCTATATTCATGATTATGAGTAAGGCTTGGTAGCTTAAAATCAAAGCTGAGTTCGTGAACTAGTTTCCATGTTTACGAATTACTTTGATACCAAGTAAGCTCAATTTCTCAATATAGATTGATTCATGTAAGCATGTGAGAATAGTTTATATCTTATTTACTTCACCTCCACCAGCAACAATACATCACTAACTTCCTTCACTAGTATCTTAACTTCAAATGAAATTCTTCACAAATGCTCACGAAATCCATCTTTTCAAACATTTTAGCATGAGTATGTCATGAGTGTATACTCTGACATATTGTAAAGCAACTCCTAAGCCTGTAAAGGCTGTCAGCCAGAGGAATCAGATGTGTGGGGACTTGCGAGATCCAAAAGATGTGAGGAGCATGATTGATGTTGTGTTGCTCGGAGGGTGATTGGGTCTCAACTGCATTCCAGTTCGAAGTTTTTTAGTAGGCTAGTGTTGTAACGATTTAATATATTTCAATGATCAAACTGGACGAGGTCCCATGGTTTTCCTACAAGATTGTAATTTTCTCATTAACAAAAATTTTGGTGTCTTGCATTATTATTTTTTAAGCATTTCATTGTTTATATTATAGTTGAAATATCACAGGTAGTACGTTAATCAACCTAGACAGTTTTTAACTCAAATTGTATGAAACCTACTAAACTTTTTCTTGTGAATTTGTGTTTACAAGACTTTCTCTTGTTAGAATTTAATTCGTGTACAGTTCCCATACATACTAGGTTGACCTTGTTTTACAATCAAGTACAAGGATCTTTCTGTTGATCTATACGTATTGATTGTACAACGAATTGTCCATACAGTTTCACGACCGAAAAATTTGGTAGCTTACTAAGATATACTAACCTTTTCATATTTTTTTTGAGAGATGTTGATTCTATCCTTATACTGATGATTTTTAGTCCTAAGAATTTTTTTAATTCACCATCATTGTCCATCTCAAATTCCTTACCCAACGAGGTTTGGAATTCTTCAATAAGTTTCTTGGAAGTAGATTCATAGATAATGTCATCTATATAGACTTGAGAAATCAAGACATCCTTGCTATTCCATTTGGTGAAAAAAGTTTATCAGCTCTACCTCTTGATAATCCATTCCTAAGAAGAGAAGTAATTAGCTTTTCATACAGGCCTGTGGTACCTGCACTAAAATCCATATAATTTTTTATGATATGGATATTGTGGACTTTAAAATCCTTTAGATTGAGCAACATAAACCTCTTCCTTACGACATTCATTTGAGAATGCAGATTTAATGTTTATTTGATAAAGTTTAATCTTAAGAAAACAAACATGAGCTAGCACCAATCTTATGGACTTAAGGAGAGCTATAGGAGCAGAAGTCTCATCAAAATCAATCTCAAGAGAGAACCCTTGAGCGAAAAGTATCGCTTTTTTTCGAATTACTCTCCCGAACTAATCTTACCTGTTCTTGAATATCCATTTTGTTCCCACAACATTGCATTAGTCGTAAAAGGGACAATTCCCAATCATCTTGTCTCTTGAACTGATTTAACTCATCATGCATATCATCAATGCATGTAGGGTTTCTTAGAGCTTCATCATATTTTTATGTTCAAGATACGACAAATAACATGCAACATTACACACGTCATGATGCTGACTTCTTATCACGATATTTGTATCTGGCCCCCGATGATATCATTAGTACTATGATCTTTTTGAAACCATTTGGGAGGCTTTAAAGGAGTTTGTTAGACAGAACATCCTCACCGAGGGGTTTTCTCCTTATTATTATTCCCATATGGATCAGTAACAGTTGGAACAAATTCTACTAATGATGGTATTTCTTTGAGTTTCTCGATTGTCTCATCAGGAGGTAACTCAGCAAGAGTTATATTATTTTGACGAAAATCACTTAAATCATCATTAATAATATTAGTCGATTTTATCATTACTTTTGTTAAGAGATTATTGACTTTGAGCAATGGACTATCAGAAACGTCGCCTTGGAAAATTCATTCGCCACTTTTAAAATCAAACTTCCCCTTTCTGCCCATAATTTATGAGGATGTAACACTTATTTCTAAACAAACAAAGATATCCAAGTTATGTTTCTTTCCATATTATAACTCATAAGGAATAGTTAGGGTTCTCGATCTCGAGTGGACACGATTAATCTGATAGTATGATGTGAAAACAACTTCTCCCAAAACTTTAAAGATAATTTTTTGTTAACGAGGAAACCGCAAATGCAGAAAAACCCTGGGACCTTGTCCAATTTAGAATACTCTCAGAATTAAGCCGCTATACAAAATCAAAACCAACTTCGTATAGTTGAGACCAAGCAGATTACCCCTAGCTACTTAGTTCCCTCAGTATCCCTGCGCCTTCGACTTCTAGGGTCACGCACGTGAATAACAAGTCCTTTGGATCGTATTCCAAACAGCAAAGGAAGAATCTGTTTTGAAACCACTCTAATCAATCTTGCTAAAGATAAGATGAGTCGTTGACAAAGTCTCTTATGTTTAATCTAATAAACTCCCTTGTCTGGTTATATCAATCTATCCAATAACTACCGAAATAGTCAAGTACAGATTCGCACTCAATCAATATAGATCTCAAAGAGAAACTATAGAGAATGTCGATCTCAGCAACTAATCAATCAAATTTATCAAAGATAAACTGATTCTAGTTGGATCCCAACCAATCAAGGTTTGTGCACTTAATCCACAAGATATGAAAACTAATAAGAATTCTTCTTCGTCTTCAAATCTTCTATTGCCTTCAAATACCTGCACAACAACGCTTGAATCCTCTTGTGATCAATCACACACAGAACGGAGTTTGTTAACAATGGGTTATCACAAGATGTCTTTAGATCTAACAACAGTTCTAAAGATCCCATCGATACTTTGATCTAGTCTGAGTGAATCTTATATCATAAGAGAAGATTCTCAAAAATAAACAAACTAGGTGCAATCAAAGTTTTAACAACCGTTAGTCAGTCAAATCTAATCTAATCGAAAACTAATAACACTGCAATTATCTAGTTTCCCACCAACGGTACTCGTAGAGCTTCTTGATCCCACAGAAGTCTTTAAACGAGTGGTCGTAAGAGATTTAAGAGATTTCACCTAATTATGATACTTTCCTCTCCGAATAGACGGCTCCACCAGAATCAACAAGTAATAAAGTTTGTGTGGCTCTTAGGATGGTTTGCTAGAAATGCAAACTTAGGTATTT
This sequence comes from Papaver atlanticum, assembly GCA_023531105.1. NCBI lineage: Eukaryota > Viridiplantae > Streptophyta > Magnoliopsida > Ranunculales > Papaveraceae > Papaver > Papaver atlanticum. The sequence goes on along the minus strand of JAJJMB010009041.1, from coordinate 2,997,284 downwards.
ATAGACCAAGGATGTTTGGACACCAAGGAATTTCCAAAACCAAGAATATTCTCAAAATATGCAATAAATGCCCAAATTCGGTTTTCTTAATTCCAATAAATGTTGGTCCAATATTTTCCGAAATCTTTCATAGAAAATCTCCAATTAGTAAATGCACATTACTAATTTTTATTCTCTAGAGCTATGCATTAATTTCGGGTAATTAAAGCATATAAAACTAAAAACCTTAATTAAATGATTCTTAATTTATTTCGGTACAGGATCACCTTGAGTATCAAGAAACATCTTTGAACAATAAAATATAAGAGTTGATGCTCATGTTCAAAGTATGTTGACATCTTTACACGACAAACCCTAATTCCGAATCTACACAAGTTCATGAAGAGAATATGTAAATCATGGAAAATCGGATTTGCATCTTGGAATCGGTTATACCACACTTCCAAACAAGTTTAGAATTGGTTCTACCAAAATTCCAAGAATACTATGTGATCGGTCATACCAAGTCACAATGGTTAGTTGTGATCGGTCCTACTAAGTCATATACATGGGTTCAGATCGGTTATACAAATCACTGGGATCGGTTCTACCTAAACATGGTACCTACTTGTGATCGGTTACACCAGTTACTAGGATCGGTCATACCAATTATAAGGTGTTAGAGCACTGCTCGGTCAAACTCGTAAGCGTTGCAATCTCAAGCTTGTTTGTCAAGTTTAGTTGTCAAAACTATAAGTCTTGATTTCTAGTCTACTTATAGCTATGTCTCGGATTAGAATAGAATGTATAGTTGAGCTTTAGACTTCACGATGTTCATCGATTAAAGACGAAGATCTACTAAGGGGAGCTTGGAGGAAATTCATCAACAAAAGGTATATGGAGACTTGAACTCATCTATCACTTAGAAGTCTATTCTATTATATCTCCTATTGAGACAAAGTCGTACAGCTATATAGACTTTATATTATACACATTTGATATTTCGAGCTGAGTTTAATTCGCTTATATCTTTCTCGAAATATGTGTTGGAAAGCTTTTTGCTTTAACTACGTTCATCAACATTTTTAACGAAAGTCAAAAGATGATCATGTGAAAATCGCCGTGTAACATCTTACATGATTTGTGTGAGACAGTCATTTGATGTAGACTCGGAGTGTTTCGTATTGATCATTCGATCACTTGAAAATTGCTTATAAGCTAATAGTTTGTGTGAGACAGCTATTGTCATCTTTTAAAAATGTTTCAATGATTGAAATGGGAGTTTAGAACAATTAATCATTGTCTGGATATAACACAGTATGCATACCCGTATGCAAACTGTTGTAAGAATAATTCTGGTCCGGGAACCAAGTGTGCATACCCGTATGCAAACGGTTTTAACTGTTAAAGTCCGGGAACCAAGTTTGTGTACCCGTTTGCAAACTGTTTCACCTGAGTTCGGTTTAGAACGACAGTATGCGTACCCGTTTGCGAACAGTCGGAAAAGATCAAAGTCCGGAACTTAAGTTTGCGTACCCGTTTGTAAACTTATGTGGTTAAGTTCTAAAATGTTTAAGTATGATTTCATACTCATGAACAAATACATTTATATATTAAGGAATGCAATCTTTGCAAACCGTGGCTAAAGTGTTCATGAATTGATTCTTGTGAATCAAATCCGATTTTGCTTCAATTGTGTCTTGTATACTTCTATGAGAATATAAACAATTGAACAACTCTATGAGTGACACAATTAGATTCATTTGATTATCATTTGATCTAGAAGTGTTAATAAGAATGTGGTTAACACAAAAGTGTTCATGTGGTTAACTTCGGTTAACTGTTATTGAGCTAACTCAATATAAACGTTTTAGGCACGGTTACCCATATCTAAATGAAGGTATATTTCAATTGTGTGGAACAAGCTAAGACCATCTAACGGTGGAGAGATATTGCTTTGGTTTTAAGCAAACTTAGCTTGAATCTTAAATCACGATTTCATCTAACGGTGAATATTGATTGCTTTGTTTCAAAGCTATCAAACCCTGATTTGAAGACTATATAGGGAAGAACTCTAGCAACTGGGAAACCTAATCCCACACCTCATGTATGATACTAGTTGCGACTAGAGTCGATTCTCCTTTAACCTAGGTTTTTCCTAAAACCATTATAGGTTAACGACTTAAAGACTTCATTGGGATTCTGAAGCCAGACCCAACTATTTTCTCTGTAGTTGCGCGTTCTGATCTTACTTGTTCTATCGTATTGAGTACTATCTTCTCTAAGATTTTCTCGAGATTTATCTACGATAGGTAAGATATAAAAAGTAATCACAAAGCTCTTCGTCTCATTGTTTGTGATTCCAAAATAACTTGTTCTACTACTACAAAGTTAAGTTATTGTGAGGTGATTGATATTTCTAGGCTGTTCTTCGGGAATATAAGACCGGATTATCAATTGGTTCCTGTTCACCTTGATTTATCAAAAGAAGGAACAAAAACTTCGTAGGTATTTCGTTGGGAGACAGATTTATGTATCAGAATAGACTTTTCTATGGGAGACAGCTTTTTTTTATAAAGTCTTCGACTTAGGGTCATAGCAACTCTTAGTTGTGGGTGAGATCAGCTAAGGGAATCAAGTGCATAGAGTCCTGCTGGGATTCAGAGACGTTAGGAACGCGGTTATACCTTGATCAGTGTGAGATTGTTTAGGGCTCAACTACATTCCAGTCAGAAGTTAACTTGTAGTAGGCTAGAGTGTGTAGCGGCTTAATACAGTGTGGTGTTCAAATCTGGACTAGGTCCCGGGGTTTTTCTACATTTGCGGTTTCCTCGTAAACAAAACTTCTGGTGTCTATGTTATTTCTTTTCCGCATTATATTTTCTATATAATATGAAATATCATAGGTTGTGCGTAGTTCAATCAATTGGTAAATCCAACCTTTGGTTGTTGATTGAAATTTATTGACACTTGAACATTGGTCTTTGGTACCGTTCAAGTTGTTTCTCATTATAATCAGGCTCGCGGATTTCTATCTGTTTGATTTGATGATTACATTGAGAAATGGAGATATAACTCTTGGATATGTTTATTTGATTGAGTATGACTGTCTAGTTGATTCTCTTGGAATTATATTAGAGTTAGTCCATACAGATTGCCTAACGAAATATTGGGCGTGGTTGTTAGACCCCCGCTTTTTCAATTGGTATCAGAACAGGCAAACACGCTAAGACCTCATAAGTTTGTGTTTGTAGCAATCTGTTTTCTGTGGACAGAAACTTATCTCATTCTTGCACACATAGAGATGTCCTCCAAAAAAAAATTGATTATGCCAAATGCCTTGGGCTTACCTCAAATGATAACTCCTTAGTTGGATCTTCCGAATCTCGAGGTAATTTTTTTTATCAGATTCTGATAGTAATCCCTCTAAAGTGACATTTGACACTATATCAGAAGCTGAAATGGAACTCACCAGAACATTAAAAAAATCTACTGAGATTATTGATATTCAAGATTCTAAATTATGTCTTTTGAAGAAAAACATGCTCATCTCATTGATGATGAACTTGAGAAGTCTCTTGATCGAGAACGGGAACTCTATAGTATCATTGAGTCCTTGTTCAAGAAACTACTCTACAGCGTGAAAAGATTAGTGTTCTTAAAGATATTGTTAAAGAAGATTCAATTAAAGAAAAACGTTTTATCAAGACTCATTCATCTGATCTGAACAACCTTCGTGTTGAAAAAAAGAAACTGGTTGCTTCACTCCTTCTAGCCCAGGTACAGTGCAAATCCTTGAAAAAGGAAGACTTTGTTTTAATGAGTAAACCATCTTTTGTGCCTATCTCTAATACTCATGTGGAATTACCGTGCATGAAGAAAATTACTCCTAAGGAAGCTTCTGCTAAGAAATGTTTACATAACTTGCAGTCTTCTAAAAGGACTACGAGTCTAAAACCGATTCCTTATGATGTCTCTCTTCCACGAACCTATTCCTGCGGGAAAAGAAATCATTATGATTCACATTGTTTTGCTAGAAAGAAACAGATTTCTGATCTTCAAATCTACTTCTTTTTACCGTTGACAGAGTAAATTGTCTGGCAACATCTACAATGGATTTCATTCCTGCAGAAAACCAGATCTATCATGCACAAGGTTTCCAAGGTCACTCTTCTAGAAATCTCTATAGGAATCATGTTCCTCTTAATGGTGCTAATCTCTACGCCAAAAATGTACACATTCCCGGTTCTTATGAGAATAAGTCTGGTAAATCTAAGTCTAGGAGATGGAGATCTTTCAACTCCAATCCTATGGAACCAATCTCTAGAGGTCCTAGACTTAATCCACAGAAAAATCCCTCTGTTGGATATTATAAAAGGTTTATGTCTAATTCCTCTGGAATAAGAAATAACCGAAGGAAGGTAAGGAATACGAGGCTCAAACATTTAGATGTTATTTACAACTCGTCTCTCAATATTCATGGTGGGATTACATCTCACTCTGCTACCTAGCTCTAGGTAATTTTATCCTTGTATCTAACTTGAGAGTTGCAAGGATGATATTTGCGAGATGCTCAAGTCTACTGTAGGTTACCATATGTCTTGTGTTTGAAATAGTTGTTTTCTTCTTTTGTGAATGTTGAGTCATATCTTGACTCCTAGTAACCATTGTATCTTTTTCATATGCTCTGATTTAAAGTAAATCTTTTAACTATTGAGCTATGAAAATATGAGATATCTGAAAACAGAGTGTATTTCCTTATTATTGGATCTATTATGATCCATTAGCCTTCCATAACCGGTCCTCGAACATCCGTGTCTTATGCTTGGGAGTTTATAGGGTTTCCATAACAAGGGTGTCCTTGTCTTGTTCGTAAACATATATATATATATATATATATTATTATATTTTCCATCCCTAATAAAAAATATATATATGGAGAACTCTTCAAGACCTCAGGAAGTGGTGAATCTTGAGATGGAAGAAGACATTAAAGGATGCTCGGTTCAAGAACTTGTCTTGAAAAAGATGATTGAAAAGAAACAGTACAACTCCTTGATTGGTAAATCTGTCAAGGATTTAATTCATTGTCATAATAACTCAAAGGTCGAATTTACAAATCTTCAACTGCAAATAAATCATCTCTTTGATGGTCAGACAAAAATCTTTGAAAATCAAAAGATCTTGATACGGAACCAAAAAAAGCTCATATCTGATTGCATCAAAGCCAGGCAGCTTGCCCGCATTATTGATCGAAAGGTGAATGTTCCAACTCATGAACATGGAGTTTATACGCTCAAAAGGATCAAGGATATCGAAAATACCTTCTATGATGGTGTCATGGAGAGGTATTGAAAAAACGGGGGTCTAACAACCACACCCAATAGTTTGCTTAGCAATCTATATGGACAAACTCCAATATAATTCCAAGAGAATCAACTAGACAGTCAGACTCAATCAATGGAAATATATCCAAGAGTTGTATCTTTGTTTCTCAATGTAATCAGCAAATCAAACACATAGAATCCGTGAGCCTGATTATTATGAGAAACAACTTGAACGGTACAAAAGACCAATGTTCAAGTGTCAATCAATTTATATCAATAACCAAAGGTTGGATTATCTAATTGATTGAACTACGCACAACCTGTGATATTTCAATTGTATAAAAAAATATAATGCGGAAAAGAAATAACACAGACACAAGAAATTTCGTTAACGAGGAAACCGCAAATGCAGAAAAACCCCGGGACCTAATCCATATTTGAACACCACACTGTATTAAGCCTCTACAGACACCAGCCTACTATAAGTTAACTTCGGACTGGAATGTAGTTGCCCTAACCAATCTCACACTGATCAAGGTACAGTCGTGTTCCTTACGGCTTTGAATCCCATCAGGACTCTGCGTACTTGATTCCCGTAGCTGATCTCACCCACAACTAAGAGTTGCTACGACCCAAAGTCGAAGACTTGATAAACCAATCTATCCCACACAGAAAAGTCTATTGAATAGATAAATCTGTCTCCCACAGAAATACCTAAGAGTTTTTGTTCCGTCTTTTGATAAATCAATGTGAACAGGAACCAATTGATACACCGGACTTATATTCCCGAAGAACAACCTAGTAATATCAATCACCTCACATAATCTTAATCGTATGGTAGCGAAACAAGATATTATGGAATCACAAACGATGAGACGAAGATGTTTGTGACTAATTTTTATCTTGCCTATCAGAGAATAAATCTCGAGCAAATCTTAGAGAAGATAGTACTCAATCACGATTGGAAAACAGCAAGATCAGAACACGCAACTGCAGAGAAATAGTTGGGTCTGGCTTCACAATCCCAATGAAGTCTTTAAGTCGTTAACCTATAGGGTTTTGGAAAAAACCTAAGGTTAAAGGAGAATCGAATCTAGTCGCAACTAGTATCACACAGGAGGTGTGGGGATTAGGTTTCCAAGTTGCTAGAGTTCTCCTTTATATAGTCTTCAAATCAGGGTTTGCAATCAATGTTACCTTGGTAACAAAGTATTCAATATTCACCGTTAGATGAACACCTGATTAGACTCAAACTAATATCTTTCAACCGTTAGATCGAACTTAGCTTGTTACACACAAATGAAAAGTGACTTTATTTAGATATGATTAACCGTACCTAAACGTGTGCACCTTGTTGGCTCAACAATAGTTAACCGAAGTTAGCCATATGAACACTTTCATATCAACCTTATTCATCTTAACAATAACTAGTTCAAATGACTCAAATGAAACTAGTTCTAGAGTTGTTCAATTGTTTATATTATCATAGAAGTATACAAGACACAATTGAAGCAAAATCGATTTTGATTCACTCGAATCAATTCATGAACATTATAGCCACGGTTTGCAAAAGATTGCATTCCTTATTATATATATGTATTAGTTCATGAACAAACCGATTTTAGAACATAACCTTCTAAAGTATGCGAACGGGTACGCATACCCAAGTGGCCGGACCTAGTTTGGGTTCGCCATTATGCGAACGGGTACGCATACCATCCAACCTCAGTTAAATTACGGAACTTAAAACTCACGCCAGTACGCATAACGGTATGCATACTGAGTTCTCGGACTTTATAAACCAACCAGTACGCATACGGGTATGCATACTATGGTTCCCGGACTTGGAATATCTTGCAACAATTAGCATATAAGTATGCATACTGTGATATATCCAATCATGGTTATTAATTCTAAACTTCCATTTCAATCATTGAAATATTCTTAGAAGACGACAATAGCTGTCTCACACAAACTATTAGCTTCAAAGCAATTTTCAAGTGATCGAATGATCAATACGAAACATTCCGAGTCTACATCAAATGACTGTCTCACACAAATCATGTAAGATGTTACAAGGCGATTTTCACATAAGCATCTTTTGACTTTGGTCAAGAATATAAGATGAACTTTGGTTAAAGCGAAAGCTTACCAACACATATTTCGATAAATATGTAAGTGAGTTAAACTCAGCTCGAAATTTCAAATGTGTATAATCGAAGTCTATATAGCTATACCACTTTTGTCTCAAATAAGAGATAGAGTAGATAGACTTTTGAGTGATAGATGAGTTCAAGTCTCCACATACCTTTTGTTGATGAAGTTCCACAAGCTCTCCTTCGTAGTTCTTCTTCTTCAATCGATGAACGCCGTGAAGTCTAATGCTCAACTACACTTTCTATCCTAATCCGAGACTTAGCTATAAGTAGACTAGAAATCAAGACTTGTAGTTTTGGAAAAAAAACTTGACAACAAGCTTGAGATAGCAACGCTTGTGAGTTCGACCGAGCAGTGCTCTAACAATCTCCCCCTTTGTAAATTTTAGTGACAAAACTATCAATACATATGGATTACAAAATAAATAAACTTTGTAGCTTCTCATCCAAATGCTTGATTTCCTTGGTTCTTCAACGTTACTCAAAATCTTCGTCACTTCCAAGTACTCCAGTGATTCTGAATGTGTTCAACTCAGCATCATAGTTGTTGGAGATTCGTAGATATAAAAATGAGAAAACATTAGCTCTCAATCATTGTTATACAGTGTCATAGTATTATTACACAGCATCAAAGTCCAATTGTATCACAACTTTGACAACAATACTATGGTTATATGTATCACTCCCCCTTAGTCAATACTTCATATCACAATGAAAACCACTCCCCCTTACAGAATGATCCGTAAACCATATGTATTTGTAGTGTGAACTACACATTAATTCTCCCCCTTTTTGTTAATATAAATTGGCAAAGGTACGAAAACTAGTGGGATCATAATGAAATTATCATAAAGATACTTCATGACTAAAAGAGAACATATCAACTTTGTTTCGATGATTTCACATAGTCGAAACTTAGTGTATTCATTAAGGAGTTTATAAAGATACAAGAAAACTCCTACAATATTCCACAGCCGCACTCCCCATAAAGATTTGGCAATTAAGCACAAGTTCAATTAAGAACTCTCCCCCATATAATGTCATTCCCGAAAGAACAACAAAAGCGACCTTACTTTTACAAGAAAAGAAGGATTTCTTTGGACATTAACAAATTTCATGAGACATGAACTTGTATCCAAAAAAACTCAATTAAATTAACCACAAGAGAACCCATGATTAATTTAATTGGAAATGCTCAACATAAGAAAACTTACGAAGCCACACAGTATTTTCACAAAGAAGTGGATCAGGGAAAGATGAATATTGCGGAATATTCAAAGATTCATTCTATTTTTTATCAATATTTGCATAAAGACGTATAATAGACTTAATCTCTGTAATCAAAAGTTCATCCTATCTTCCATCAATATTTGCATAATGACATAATATGCTTAACTTTTGACATATATGGGACAATCATGGTTCACGGATGCAAACACACATATCCCATAATAATTTTTGCAATATATTAAACCAATAAAGATTATTACTGCAAAATCATCTTCCCAATAAACTTTAGAATTTAAATAAATAAATCTAAAAACATTGCAAGATGAAGATCGTTGGCAATAGCTATGTGTACTCAGAATAATTGATATTCCAAGCCCTAGTTATCCTTCTTAAAACATAAGAATAAATTCTCATAAGAAGTTTTCTGACGGGTTGAATGCAATCATCCATGCCATTACCCCAGATCTTCAGCACCATGTGACTATGTGCACTCGGTCTAAAGATGCGTGGGATATCTTAGAAACCGTATTTGAAGGGAATACCTGTGAAAAAGAAGCTAGGCTCCAAAACCTAAATTCTGATTGGGAAAACCTTCATATGGTAGATGAAGATTCATTTGATGAGTTTAATCACAGAGTGTCGGAAATTGTTAATGCATCTTTCGCGTTGGGTAAGACTATTCCTGAAAAGGATATTGTGATGAAAATTCTCAGATCATTGCCATCTAGATACGATTCTAAGAAACATGCCATCGTTGAAGGAAACAACCTTGATGCGCTTTCCAGAAATACTCTCGTTGGAAAGTTAAAGATATTTGATCATGAGAATGTATCCAAATCTGGAAAGGATATTGCTTTCAAAGCACAAAAGAACACAAAATTACTTGACAAAAGTAAATATGTTGGCAACTCTGTGGATGATCCTAGTGAGACTGATTCATCAGATGAAGACCTTGATAACTTAGTTTTTATGATCACAAGACAGTTTAGAGATCTTATTTTGAAGAAAAGTAAACGGTTTTTCAGAGATAAGCCTAGATCATCAGTTAAACCTCATGATCGTGTTCCTCCTAAAAAAAGGGATACAGTCGATGTTGATGATGAGGATATGCCTCAGTGCTTCAAGTGTAAAGGTTTTGGTCATTTTTCCAATGAGTTTCCAAATCGTATAAAATACATTGGAAACAAAGGTCTTGCTGCAACTCTTGATGTAATGTCTGATCACTATGATTCTAATGAAGACGAAAAATCAAGTGTTGCACTCCTCTGTGAAAATATTGATTTTGATAACTGTAGCGATACATACATCAATCTCGATATTCTTCCAGGAGAAACTTCAACCACCTTGGAGGATAAAATAGATTTCTCTTTATCTACTGAAAATTCGGTTTCTAATTTTTCAGGTTCTACCATTTGCCTAGCAGTCTGCACAGCTATGACGTCTGAACCTTCCTCCGTGTTGACATGTTCTTACTATAATCTCAATGGTCATGAACTTTCCAAATGTTTCAAGTATAAACATAAGATAAGATATGTCAACAAACTTCAACGAAGAGCGAATCGATTAGAAAACAAGCTTAAACTTGTTCAGAAGTCGTCTGAGGTATGCAATCTCATCTCTTCTCCGAAGAAGTTAATTTCCAAAGAAAAAATTAGACTTCAAGAGAAAAGAATATGGTCTAAACAGTCTGTGAAACAGGGTTCTATGAATTCCATTCAAGAAGGCTATGATGGACAGATTATTGTTCACCCCAGCATAACTTAATTGTGTTGGTTGTGTATCTTGTCTCATGTGCCTGTTCAAAAGAAACAAGGGTTTGCACTCTTCAGGCTTTAGGAAAATAAATTTTTTTTTACTTTTGCTTTCTTTTTGGTCTTGGTTCACCGTTTTGGAATTCTTCCATTCTTTCATATCTAATTGATATTAAAGGGGGTTTACTCTGTTTGATCAATAAAATAGGGTTAAAATCGACAATTCTGCCTTATTTAGGGTTGTGAGTTATGTGTACGTGAATCCTTTTTAGTGTATAAGGGTTCTGTAACCCTACGTTCCCTTTTCCTTCTCTAAAATACTCTTTTCTATCACAAGACTGCTTGTTGAGTATGATTTGTGAATTCCTCCCACAATCTCATACTTGTATGGAGAATCCAAGCATTATGTCTTTTGATGGAAAAGATGTGAATATGATTGTTAAGCCATCAATCATGAAGGAAAAAGATAAATTTCCTGTTCCATCAACTTTGAAAAGAAAAAGAAGGAATGTGAGGAAACCAAGAGCTGTTCCTTCAAATCTTCAGAAGTTTTCTGGTGTTCTTGAAGAGTTGATTGAGACAAGAAAGGAGATTCAGCAATTAAAGATTATTGTTTTGAGGATTCTAGAAATTCATAAGGCCCTGGTTCGGCATCGGTCTAGAAGGTTTGTTGGAATTGACTCCTTTCTTCATGAACCTTATGTTCCAATAGTTGTTGACGACAAGGAGTTCGGGGACGATAAAGAATTTTTTAGAGGCCTTAATGTCTAGGAAACTTCTTATGATAATTTGTTCTCTTGTTTTAAGAAGGATAACTAGGGTTTGGAATAGCCATTATTATGCGTACACATAGCTATTTCCAACGATTTTCATCTTGCAATGTTTTTAGATTTATTTATTTAAATTCTAAAGTTTATTTGGAAGATGATTTTGCGGTATTAATCTTTATGGTTTTATATATTGCAACTTGTTATGGGATATGTATGTTTGCGTCCATGAACTATGATTGTCCCATATTTGCTCAAAAGTTAAGTCTATCATATGTCTTTATGCAAATATTGATAAAAGATAGAATGAACTTTTGACAACAAAAGTTAAGCCTATTATGTCATTATGCAAATATTGATGGAAGATAGGATGAATTTTTGTCTACAAACATTAAGTCTATTACATGTCTCTATGAAAATATTAATGAAAAATAGAATGAATCTTTGAATATTCCGCAGTATTGGTCTTTCCCTGTTCCACATCTTTGTGTATGTACTGTGTGGCTCCGTAAGTTCTCTTATGTTGAGCATTTCCGATTAAATTAATCATGGGTTCTCTTGTGGTTAATTTAATTGAGTATTTTGGATACAAATTCATGTTTCATGATTATTTGTTAATGTCCAAAGAAATCCTTCTTTTCTTGTGAAAGTAAGGTCGCTCTTGTTGTTCTTTCGGGAATGACATTTTATGGGGGAGAGTTCTTAATTGAACTTGTGCTTAATTGCCAAATCTTTGAGTGGAGTGCGACTGTGGAATATTATAGGAGTTTTCTTGTATCTTTATTAACTCCTTGATGAATTTAGTTTCGAATATATGATTGCATCTAAACAAAGTTGATATGTTGTTCTCTTTTGGTCATGAAGTATCTCTATCGAAATTTCATTAAGATCCCACTAGTTTTCGTACCTTTGAAAAAATTTATTGACAAAAAGGGGGAGAATTAATGTGTAGTTCACACTACAAATACTTTACGGATCATTATGTAAGGGGGAGGGGGGGGGGGGTTTCATGTGAGATGAAGTATTGACTAAGGGGGAGTGATACATATCACCATAGTATTGTTGTCAAAGTTGTGATACAATTGGACTTTGATGCTGTGTAATAATACTATGACATTGTGTAACAATGATTGAGAGCAACTGTTTTCTCATTGATATAGCTACGGATCTTCAACAACTATGATGTTGAGTTGAACACATTCAGAATCACTAGAGTACTTGGAAGTGACGAAGATTTCGAGTAATGTTGAAGAACCAGGGAAATCAAGCATTTGGATTGAGAGCTACAAAGTTTATTTATTTTGTATTCCATATGTATTGATAGTTTTGTCACTAAAATTGACAAAGGGGGAGATTGTTAGAGCACTGCTCAGTCAAACTCGCAAGCGTTGCTATCTCAAGCTTGTTGTCAAGTTTAGTTGTCAAAACTATAAGTCTTGATTTCTAGTCTACTTATAGCTGAGTCTCGGATTAGGATAGAAAGTGTAGTTGAGCATTAGACTTCACGGTGTTCATCGATTGAAGACGAAGAACTACTAAGGGGGGGTTGTGGAACTTCATCAACAAAAGCTATGTGGAGACTTGAACTCATCTATCACTCAAAAATCTATCTACTCTATCTCCTATTTGAGACAAAAGTCGTATAGCTATATAAACTTCAATTATACACATTTGATATTTCGAGCTGAGTTTAAATCGCTTACATATTTATCGAAATATGTGTTGGTAAGCTTTCGCTTTAACCAAGTTCATCTTATATTCTTGACGAAAGTCAAAAGATGATCATGTGAAAATCGCCTGGTAACATCTTATATGATTTATGTGAGACAGTCATTTGATGTAGAATTGGAATGTTTCGTATTGATCATTCGATCACCTGGAAATTGCTTTGAAGCTAATAGTTTGTGTGAGACAGCTATTGTCGTCTTCCGAGAATGTTTTAATGATTGAAATCATAGTTTATAACAATTTGATTTAGAATAGTATGTGTACTGCATATGTAATCCAAGTCCGGGAACCATGGTATTGTGAAAATCGCCTGGTAACATCTTACATGATTTGTGTGAGATAGTCATTTGATGTAGACTCGGAATGTTTCGTAGTGATCATTCGATCACTTGAAAATTGCTTTGAAGCTAATAGTTTGTGTGAGATAGCTATTGTCGTCTTCCGAGAATGTTTCAATGATTGAAATAAGAGTTTATAACAATTTGATTAAAAATAGTATGCGTACTTGCATATATGTAATCAAAGTCCGGGAACCATGGTATGCATACCCGTATGCGTACTGCTTGGTTAGGTGAAAGTCCGGGAACCTTGTATGCATACCGGTAAGCGTACTGGCGTGAGGTTCAGGTCCGTGAATTTCTGTTGAGTTTGGAAGGTATGCGTACCAGTTCGCGCACTGGCGAACCCAAACTTAGTCCGGCCATTTTGGTATGCGTACCCGTTTGCATACCTGAGTGGATAATGTTCTAAAATCGGTTTGTTCATGAACTAATACATTGATATAATAAGGAATGCAATCTTTTGCAAACTATGGCTATAAGGTTCATGACCTTGATTCGAGTGAATCAAAATCGATTTTGCTTCAATTGTGTCTTGTATACTTCTATGAGAATATAAACAATTGAACAACTCTAGACCTAGTTTCATCTGAGTCATTTGAACTAGTTATGGTTAAGATGAATAAGGTTGATATGAAAGTGTTTATATGGCTAACCCCGGTTAAATATTGTTGAGCCAACAAAGGTGCACACGTTTAGGTATGGTTACTCATATCTAAATAAAGTCACTTTTCATTTATGTGTAACAAGCTAAGTTCGATCTAACGGTTGAAAGATATTAGCTTGAGTCTAATCAGGTTTTCATCTAACGGTGAGTATTTAATGCTTTGTTACCAAGGTAACATAGATTGCAAACCAAATGACAGATCAAAGCTGCGCAGCCAAAGCTTCAAGGGTTGAGTTCGTTAGTCGGTTAACTTCTGCTATGTTTATTATGTTATATATTCTATTTGTAAACCAAATGACTATTGTATATGTATCATTTGAGAGGAGTTCTTGTATTTATTTCAAAGCGGGGCTAGTTTTTGGGTTAAGTTTTGTAGCAGATTTATTTATTGAATGCTTAAGTATATGATTTAGATTCTTAGTGCCTCTGTATTTAGTTAATCTCTTTGATTAGTCAGCTGCTAGCTTTGGAGGCGCTACAATGTTGGTATCAGAGCTCACTATTAGATCTTATATGGGAAACAATAGATAATAGCCAGTGCTAAATAGATTATTAGATTAGTTTAGAACTGGGTTGGGTTGTGAGATAAATCTTAATCACTAAAAGTTATCAATAACTAAAAGACTTACTTGGTTGATTGACTTATTTGTTTGGTTGTTTGTATATGTAATGAAGTAAAAATTGTAGGGTACACCAATAACTTTAGCTAATAAAAATTAGAAAATAATTAGTCTAAAAAGTGTGAACACGTAAACAATCCTATACTAGAAAAATAGTGAAATCAGTATTATTGATAAATCTTGAAAGTCACATATAAATTATTTGAGTACCTTGACTTATACGTAGGGTCAACAATTTATAATTACATAAATGTTAATAATATCTTTGGGACTCAACAATATTTGTAAGAGTAGTTAGAAACCATCAATGTTAGTGATAAAAATATATAATAGTAATTATAGATGATAATAATAGTAATAATAATTTTAATAAGGATATAGATAATAATAATAGTCAGAAACGGGCACCTAGCTCAGCTGGTCATTCCCGTTCCCCAAAGTTTCATGCGTTCTAGGAGGTCCCAGGTTCGAGCCTAATATTGCAGAAATTAACATGGAAGGTAGAGTTAGTTTTCCCCCCTTGTGACACAATCTCAGCCCCCCCATCTGCTTCGGCTCCCTTGGCTAGGTTACCCATGAGGCTCGCTGGTAGGCTAACACAGCAACTTGTTCAATTAATGTAGTAGTATGTTGTTGGAGCTTAGCTTGTTAGGCTTCCAACTAGTTAATGTAATACTCTTTATCCAATATAAATTAATAAATAAATTTTAATAAAGTAATGTTAATACTTATTAATTAGTAAACTTAACTAAAAATTTCAATAAGGATATATAACGATAAAAATAATAAATTATGATTAAATAGTTATGGAAAATTATTAGCGCTTATCTATGGTTAAGTTTTGTAAAGTAAACTGATTACAAATTAGAGATATATGTTTTACGGTTAAACTAGATAGTTGATATAATACTTATTAGGTGTTAGACTTCAGAAAGCGAGTACAGAATATATAAAATAAAAGATTCAACTTGTTAGTAATCTTGTACTGAAATTATGTTTAGTCTGACAAATGATCCAGTAAATCTTTAAAATGGAACAAATATACATGAAGTAGTAATAATAGTATTTGGATGTTTAGTGTAAGATTATAGTTAAAAGAAAATAAGTATACTAATAGGATACTTTACATTAATAGCAAAATCTAAAGACTATTAAGATATATTATAATTTTATGCGGACTCAAATTTAGAACATATTAAACTACCGACGTTGTTATTTAACAGGATATAATATACGGACTCAATATGAATTAATAAGATCTGTTATATCAATCTTTACGTGAGAATAGAATTATAATTACAAGATTAAGGATTAATAAAAATTAAACTAAGTATCATTACTAAATAGTTATTCTGGCCATATTTTAGTTGCGCTAGTAATCAAATAGGAAAAATTGATAAAATAATAATGAAAATGATAATATAATTAAGACAATAACTTTTGATAAAATAATCAAATAATAATACTATATAATACTAATTATTATAAAATTTAGAGTTATTGTAAACATCATTTGGATAATAATTACAGGATAGTATTAGCAAAATGTAATTTTATTAATAGTACAACTTAAGGATTACTCGGAAATAATATAGAATTTAAAGAAATAAAGTTAGATCAAATCAAATCTAGCATTAATAATAAAATTAAACTTGGCATTATGATTAAATACGATTTAACTTTTATCGACCTAAGAAATAAGAAATAAATGTTATAATAATAATAAAATATTAATACCAAACAACTATGAAAAATTGTTAGCGATTATTTACTTATATCAAGTCACATAATGAAATAAACAAATAAATATAACTTTATATTTAGATAATGGTTATAACATTAAGTTATTCTTAAATAGTTCATGAATTTAAAAATTATTTAGTTATAATAATATAATTTCATTTGAAATTAAAATTCGATTCCATTAAAATAAATAAAAATAAAATAAATTAAATTTTGATGATTAAATTGCTTAAAATGATGCGAAACGTTTATGAAGTAAAATTCTAAATTACACCAGTTAAGATAAAAGTTTAGAGACTAATTAATCTTAATAAATTAATACTTAGTTAATCCAGCATTGGGGAATAGTGAGGTTGGTAATTCTAATGTGTTCGGGTGATACTTGTTACGTAGGTAGGCATTGTCAGGCGTCGCGAACCTAGACAGGGCAACTGCATTCTTGTATCACTAAGCATAGAAGGGAGACTTGCTTCTTTTAGTGAACTATAGATCCTAAATTTTACTTAGAAACTTTATTATAGAGTATCTTCCTTCGTAATTAGAACCATTATCTTATTGCAATAGAAATAAGTCAGTTGAACCTAGAGCCACAAATTTTAGTTGTAGAAGGCCTTATAGGTTTGTGTTTTGTTTCTTGTTGTTTGTGCTTAGACAAGAGATAGGATTTTTCTTTAAGGTGGGGAGCTTTTGAAGACTAAAAGGATGATTTGATTTTCGAGGACGAAAATGTATAAGGTGGGGAGAATATAAAGACCCACAAGCTCGTCAACGCTGTTAGACTAGTCAAGAGACGTCTTAGCCGCTAATAACTCGATTAGTTTAACACGAACGTTAATTAATAGGAATTAATCTAACAACGGACTAGATACGAAATTAGTACCGTTAGATAGATCTCGAAAAGTTACGCGGAATGGACTACTCGAACGTGTCATTCAGATATCGGACGAAGAAGATATCATCCGATGAGTGTGAAAGGCAGAATAGTCATTTTGCAAGTTTAGCCGCCTTGGCTGCCCTGATCTTTTGGTAGGGTGCCTTTAGCAATCCTGATCTGCCTCATCTCTATCCAAATCGAGAAGAGATTCATTTTCTCTTCTTTCTTCTTCTCGTTTCTTCATTCTTCTTCTGCTTCTCCTTTGCTCTCGTTCTGTAGAAATTGAGTGATGAATTTGAGAGCACGTCTGAGAGTTCTTGATTGATGAAACTATTCTGATGGCGAAGGGGGTGTTGTCGATGTGACATAAGAAGAAGAAGATTTAGTATTGCTGGGGTTTTGAGACGAATCAAGAAGAAGTAGAGTTAGGGTTTCTATGAGTTGATGAAGGTTTGATTTGAGGTAACTGGAGCTGGGTTTAGTTGATTGAATTATGGGTTTGCGTTCAATTGATAATATGAATTGGTTTTGATATAAACTGAAGAGTTAGGGTTTCTCTGATAATCGTTGAGGGTGAAGATGATTATGAAACTCAGATCGAGATAGAAGAAGAGTAGAGTTAGTTTTAGTTGGTGGTGGTGGTGTTGATTCAAGCGGCTGATACAGAACCTGCAGAAAAGGTAATTTGAGATTTAAAATTAGGGTTCTTCAATTTGAATCTGTTTTATGTAAATTGGACAAGAGATGATGGATTCATTAGATGGGTTTGATTAATTTAAGAATTTGAATTGATATCTCGAGCTTGAGTTGGAAATCAGAGAATTGGGAATTATCTTAGGGTTTCTGATGATCAAAGTTGAAGATGAAGATTGTAGAGTTTAGTTAATTGAACTGGTGGGTATTGATAGGTTGTTGTTATGCGCTGAATTGAGTCAAAACAAGGAAGAATTTGAGTTCAGTTACTTGAGCTGGGCAGTATGAGTTGTTGGGGTTATAGGAATGGGAGAGAGTGTTCTTGAAAGCATGAATTAGTTATGAAGTTGGAATGGTAGTATGGTTGAAGTTGCAGGGGATGTGAGTGATCTGCTGAAGTTATGGAGTGTAGGTTTGTGGTTGTAATGGATCTGAGTTGGGTTAAGTTGAAGTACTTAGAGCTTGGGTTATAAGATAAGTTGAGATTGAGTTATGAGTGAGACCTGCAGGTGGCTAAGTTGGGTTATGGTGATTACTGCGATGAATGAAGTTGTAGATATTTGCATACAAGAATTGAGTTTTGTTTTAGAATGGACAATTGAGGTGCAGGGCTGGCTGGTGTTGTAGTTGTTGGAGTTTGATTGTGCAGGTGGTGTGTAAATGGAATTGGGGGAAGATAGAATGAATCTTTGTTTATTCCGCAGTATTGATCTTCCCTGATCCATATTTTTTTATGTATATACTGTGTGGCTCCGTAAGTTCTCTTATGTTGAGCATTTCCAATTGGATTAATCATGGGATCTCTTATGGTTAATTTAGTTGAGTATTCCGGTTGAATTAATCATGGGTTCTCTTGTGGTTAATTCAATTGAGGATTTTGGATACAATTTCAAATTCTTATATGATTTGTTGTTGTTTTTTTTTCTTCGGAAAAGAGGCTAGCCTCAGTAGATATATTGATAAAGCCGATTTAGGAAATCGGAAACCTTACAGGAATTTTTCAAGATTACATAAGAATCATTCAAGTTATAGTATTTCCACCAATTCTTGCCTGTCATATCTATCCAATCAAACCTAAGAACAATTTTAGAGGACCTTCTTCTCTCTCGCGAAGGAGAGGAACAAACAACTAGGGCCAATCTGGTTTTGAAAACAAAACCAGTATGTGTCAAAGCACAAAGCAATGACTGGATCAAATCCAACCCAACGTTCATCAGAACATGTAAATAACATGAACTGGAGTTTTTTTAAGTTTTGATTGCCTAAAGCAATCAGGGTAACAAAGACCCAACTAACAGTAACCAAACAGTATCCAAAGTGTCTTGAGTAGCAGTAGTATCCATAGTGTCTTGAGTAACAGTGGTAGTCTGAAACGGTCTTTAAGAGTCTGAATCGGAAAGCATCGGGCTGTCTCAGCATTGGAGATGTGGTAACGATTGTAGTGATTGATGAAATTGACGGTGATCTTGAAGAACAAATTGTTGTTGTCTTGGTTTCCAAAGCTTGAGTTGCTGCCATGCTTGTTGCCGTCAGTGGAACAGATTTTTGAAATAGATCTAAAAGGATGCCAAACTTGCTCCATATCTTCATTACATCACCAGTGAGAGTAGCAAAAATAATAACATAAACAACAACACATAGAATTGCATCCGGAGGAAGAATCAGATACTTTACATAACAATGATTCAAATCCATTGATAACTCCCTTAAATTAGTACTGAAAATATGAATTATTAAAAAATAACCCAAACCCACAGAGCAAAATAGCAACCCCTGAATCTAGCAGTGAAATTTATAGCTAATAGCATCAACAAATCGAAATCTAAGAATAAATCGATCTGTAAAACACCCTAGATGATGAAAGAGAACTAAAACTAAAACATTTAAATACCTTAGCCGATTGAAAGATAAGATTAAAATCAGACCACCAAAATAATAAAAAATCTCAGATCTATTTTGATTTGGAGGACCTGGAAAAAGTACATAATATGTTGATCATTCTTGGTTTTGATCATAGATCGGTGTTGATGGAGATGTTATGCTCATATATGTGCTGATGTTCAACGGACCCATCAAATAAACCCAAAAAATCAAAAAAACACAAACCCTAAACAAACAAAAAAAAATCGGTACAAAAGAAAGATTACAGGATACAAACTAGAAAAACAGGTAAAAGGAAGGTTTCTTTGAGTTTATTCTTCTCAGATCGACTCCAGAGGAGCCGATCTGAAAAGGGAGATTTCAGGCCGGTAAAGTTTTTAGAGCTCTAGTTTTTTGGAAAGAGAAAGAGCTTCTCTTATATGATTTGTTGTTGTCCAAAGAAATCCTTCTTTTCTTGTGAAAGTAAGGTCGCTCTTGTTGTTCTTTCGGGAATGACATTATATGGGGGAGAGTTCTTATTTGAACTTATGCTTTATTGCCAAATCTTTGTGGGGAGTGCGGCTGTGGAATATTATAGGGGTTATCTTGTATCTTTATAAACTCCTTGATGAATGCATTTAGTTTCGGCTATTTGATTGCATCTAAAAAGTTGATATGTGTTGTCTTTTGGTCATGAAATGTCTCTATGGAAATTTCATTAGGATCCCACTAGTTTTCGTACTTTTGCCAATTTTATTGACAAAAAGGGGGAGAATTAATGTGTAGTTCACACTACAAATACATATGGTTTTCGGATCATTATGTAAGGGGGAGTGGTTTCCATGTGAGAGGGAGTATTGACTAAGGGGGAGTGATACATATCACCATAGTATTGTTGTCAAAGTTGTGATACAATTGAACTTTGATGTTGTGTAATAATACTATGACATTGTGTAACAATGATTGAGAGATTTTTTTTTCTCATTGTTATGGCTACGGATTTTCAACAACGATGATGCCGAACTTACAACCTTTGGAATCATTGGAGTACTTGGAAGTGACGAAGATTTTGAGTAATGTTGAAGAACCAAGGAGATCATGCATGTGGAAGAGAAGCTGCAAAGTTTATTTTTTGTATTCCATATGTATTGATAGTTTTGTCACTAAAATTGACAAAGGGGGAGATTGTTAGAGCACTGCTCGGTCGAACTCGCAAGCGTTGCTATCTCAAGCTTGTTGTCAAGTTTAGTTGCCAAAACTATAAGTCTTGATTTCTAGTCTACTTATAGCCAAGTCTCGGACTAGGATAGAAAGTGTAGTTGAGCTCTAGACTCCACGACGTTCATCATACAAAGACGAAGAACTACTCAAGGAACTGGTGGAACTTCATCGACTAAAAGGTATGTGGAGACTTGAACTTATCTATCACTCCAAAAAGTCTATCTACTCTATCTCCTATCTTGAGACAAAAGTCGTATTACTATATAGACTTCGATTATACACATTTACTATTTCAAGACGAGTTTATCTCGCTCTCGAAATATGTGTTGGTAAGCTTTCGCTTTGGCCAAGTTCATCTTTACTCGTGACGAAAGTCATTTTGATTATTTCAATATCTTGAAAATTGCTTTGATGAAAAATAGTGTGTGAATAACCTCTATTTAACATCCTCTAAGAATGTTTCAATGATTGAAATAAAGAGTTTAGAACATGTAACCATCTTTGGATATAAGCATTTAATGTGTTCTCGCATTAGTGTATAAGTCCAAACCGGGAACCAAATGTATGCATACTTGTGTGTGTACTAAATGGTTGATGGAGACTGGGTAAGTATGCAGACCCGTACGCATACTGGCGGAAGTTCACGTCCGTGAATTTCTGCTGAGTTTGAAAATCAAAACCAACTCAATCTGGTTACCTAAGTATGCGTACCCGTATGCATACTGGCGTAAAGTTCACGTACGCGAATTTCTGCTGAGTTTGGAAACTAAAACAAACTCAAATCCGGTTACTTAAGTACGCATACCCGTACGCATACTTAAGTGTGTTACTTTCTAAAATTGGTTTATTCGTGAACTTAAATTTATATAAACTAAGGAATGCATATTTGCAAACCATGGCTATAAATTTCATGAATCGATTCGAGTGAATCAAAACCAATTTTGCTTCGATTGTGTCTTGTATACTTCTATGAGATATAAGCAATTGAACAACTATTGAACTAGTTAATTTGAGTCATTTGAACTAGTTATGGTGAAGATGAATAAGGTTGATATGAAAGTGCTCATATGGCTAACCATTTGGTTAACTACTGCTGAACCGATGACTTGTACACGTTTAGGTACGGTTACACAAACCTAAATGACGTATATTTCGTTTGTGTATAACAAGCTAAGTTCGATCTAACGGTTGAAAGATATTAGCTTGAATCTAATCAGGTTTTCATCTAACGGTGAATACTGAATGCTTTGTTACCAAGGTAACTTAGATTACAAACCCTGATTTGGAGACTATATAAAGGAGAACTCTAACAACTGGGAAACCTAATCCCCACACATCATGTGTGATACTAGTTGTATAAGCTAGAGTCGATTCTCCTTTAACCTTAGGTTTCTACCGAGACCCTATAGGTTAACGACTTGAAGACTTCATTGGGATTGTGAAGCCAGACCCAGCTATTTTCTCTGTAGTTGCGTGATCTGATCTTGCTCGATTATATCGTATTGAGTACAATTAAAATAATTGACTCGAGATTAATTTCTCCGATAGGCAAGATAAAAGAAATCACAAACATCTTCGTCTCATCGTTTGTGATTCCACAATATCTAGTTTCGCCATCATACGATTTAGATTATTGTGAGGTGATTGATAATTCTAGGTTGTTCTTCGGGAATATAAGTCCGGGTTATCGATTGGTTCTTGTTCACCTTGATTTATCAAAAGACAGAACAAAAATCGTAGGTATTTCTATGGGAGACAGATTTTTCTATTCTTGTAGACTTTTCTGTGTGAGG
This sequence comes from Papaver atlanticum, assembly GCA_023531105.1. Lineage (NCBI taxonomy): Eukaryota > Viridiplantae > Streptophyta > Magnoliopsida > Ranunculales > Papaveraceae > Papaver > Papaver atlanticum. Next base: position 2,974,537 of record JAJJMB010009041.1, on the reverse strand, counting down.
CGGATTTGTTTATTAAAGTCTTCGACTTTGGGTCGTAACAACTCTTAGTTGTGGGTGAGATCAGCTAAGGGAATCAAGTGCGTAGTATCCTACTGGGATCAGAGACGTAAGGAGCGCAACTGTACCTTGGATCAGTATGAGATTGATTGGGGTTCAACTACAGTCCAGACCGAAGTTAGTTTATAGTGGGCTAGTGTCTGTAGAGGCTTAATACAGTGTGTGTTCAATCTGGACTAGGTCTCGGGGGTTTTCTGCATTTGCGATTTCCTCGTTAACAAAACTTCTGGTGTCTGTGTTATTTCTTTTCCGCATTATATTTTGTTATATAATTGAAATATCATAGGTTGTGCGTTGAATCAATCAATTGGGAAATTCGACCTTTGGTTGTTGATTGAAATTGATTGATACTTGAACATTGGTCTTTGGTACCGTTCAAGTTAATTTCTCTTATATTCAATTAGACTCGCAGATTTCTATTTGCTTGAGTAAGGAATTAATCGAGAAATTGAGATATAACTCTTTGATATACTTTTTATTAAGATTGAGTCTGACTGGCTAGTTGATTCTCTTAAAAGTATATTGGAGTTAGTCCATACAGATTGCTAAGCGAATTATTAGGTGAGGTTGTTGTACCCCCACTTTTTCAAAAGGTACGAAAACTAGTGGGATCATAATGAAATTCTCATAGAGATACTTCATGACTAAAAGAGAACATATCAACTTTGTTTCGATGATTTCACATAGTCGAAACTTAGTGTATTTATCAAGGAGTTTATAAAGATACAAGAAAACTCCTACAATATTCCTCAGCCGCACTCCCCACAAAGATTTGGTAATTAAGCACAAGTTCAATTAAGAACTCTCCCTCATATAATGTCATTCCCGAAAGAACAACAAGAGCGACCTTATTTTTACAAGAAAAAAAAAGATTTCTTTGGACATTAACAAATTATATGAGACATGAATTTGTATCCAGAAAACTCAATTAAATTAACCACAAGAGAACCCATGATTAATTTAATCAGAAATGCTCAACATAAGAGAACTTACGGAGCCACACAGTACTTTCACATAGAAGTGGATCATGGAAAAATCAATATTGCGGAATATTCAAAGATTCATTCTATTTTTCATCAATATTTGCATAAAGACGTATAATAGACCTAATCTTTGTAATTAAAAGTTCATCCGATCTTCCATCAATATTTGCATAATGACATAATATGCTTAACTTTTGACATATATGGGACAATCATTGTTCACGGATGCAAACACACATATCCCATAACAATTTTTGCAATATATAAAACCAATAAAAATTAATACTGCAAAATCATCTTCCAAATAAACTTTAGAATTTAAATAAATAAATATAAAAACATTGCAAGATGAAGATCGTTGGCAATAGCTATGTGTACTCACAATAATTGCTATTCCAAGCCCTAGTTATCCTTCTTAAAACACAAGAATAAATTCTCATAAGAAGTTTCCTAGACAAAATAAAAATCAACAAGCTAAATACAAAGAAAAAACTCCTAAACCATCATAACCGATCATGAACTAAAATCAAAGAGCTTTTCCGGAACCCTCACGAGTCTTGAAACCTTTGAGTTAGTACTTGACAGCATCCACTGCTTCTTCAAAGAAGATATCCTCATTGAGAAGATCTTTAACATGTGTCTTCATGAGAACAGGGTCAGAATTAACCTTTTTCAACTCAGTTCTTAACACATCGAGACCTTTCATAGTATCAACGAGGTACAGTTTTGCTTCCTCAAAGTATTTAAGAAAATCGTGAACCACTTCGGCAGAAACCATATCCTCATGATCAATATCTTGATGAGTATATGCATAGTAGCATGAGACATCATCATAATCTTCGGGATTTTGGTATTTGATATCATCAACATCTACTTGGGTTCTTTTCTTCTTCCCTTTGGATCCGAAACCAATACCTTTATCAAGAAAACCTCTTGCAAAATCACAAGTGCGAGAAGGTGATGACATTCTTGACCAGGAGAATATAGCCTAGAGTACGTGTACGTGACTCAATAGGATTGGTATTTAAATGGTTTCTTAGAGAAGGATTTTAGGGTTTATAAAAATTGGTTCGTGACAAGTCAATATGGATACCCGTACGAAAACCAATATGGTCCCCAAAACAAAACTTAAAAACTGTAACAAACCTCCTTATAAGGAAAAAGGAATACAACAAAATTTTGCTACGTGAAAATTTTCTTTCACAAATTTTTGGCTCGATAAATTTTATAATCTCACAGGAGAAAAATTTAGAGCACAAAAGTAGCAGACAACCAAATTAAAAAGCAATCGAAGTGATTCTAGAAACAAAACAATACTCAGGCAAAGCTATCTGAATACTATAGTTTAGCTATGAACGATAAGAGAATAGCTCAACTAATCACAAAGCATATAGCCACAAGTATACCTGATTATTATCATATCTTACTCAACAGGATTTTTCATGAGTAAGAATTCAACCCTTGTGATTAATTAACAAAAGTATGAGCCTTATGCTCATCAAATGAATATTGTTCATGGTTAATCCTCTTTTTCCTTCTAATTTTTGGAGGAAACCCTTTTTGATGTGAAAATTTATCATAAAACTTGTTGTTATCAAAATACGAGACTAAGTTTGAATCCTTACCAGAAAAAGTTTGTACGGAGGAATTTGACAGCCTGTCGATAAGATCCTTGTATCCTTCAATTATCAGATTAAGGTTGTCTTTCATATCTCCATTGTTGCTTCCATCTATGGGTACCATTTTCACATCTTGAATATCGTTCTTCACATTAGGTTGAGAAGCACCTCTATGAAATCTCCTTGAACGATTTGTATTAATGCTACGATTGGTTCGAACGTTCGATGAGCATATTGAACTGACTTTCCTGGAAGAATTCACAGGGTGGGTACTAGAACCAATAGGTTTATACATCCGAATATCAGTTACACCTTTGAGTATTAAATCTAAGGTATGCTGAAGTCGACCAAAGTAATTGTCATTCAGCTTCAGTTTGCTCTTCCGTTAAACATGTCACTTTGAATCACAAAAGAGATAGACTTTATGATCACCGGAGTGATTAGAGTGTGTAGCATTAGAAACATCGTTAGACGATTTCTTCCTTCCATTAGATGTGGTAAATCCATGATTAGTGGAAGAACCAAGCACTACTTTATCAATAGGAAGGGTTTGCAGTTTATCTTCTGAAGCTGTTTTCATTTGAGAAACATGATTAGAATTAGTCACGTTTTCAAATATCATAGTAGAGTCAGAAGTATTTGGTATGACAGACTCCCCAGGACGACTTTTCTCTTGAATATAGAGATTACTCAATAGTCGTTCAATTTCACAAGCATTTTCATTGAGTTTAGCCTTGGGTAAGGTTCCTGATGAACAAACTAAATCATTTTCCTCACGAAGAGCCCTTAGTTGGGAATCACGATCTTTTATCATACCAAGCATTGTATTAACCTTATGTTTCAGCCTATTGACTTCAACAGCCCGGATTCTAACAAGTTTTAGAATCGTTGCACTCTCTCGGGCTGCTTCCCTTTCTACTTCAGAATCAGATTCGTCAGAAAGAAAATCAGGGTAACACATATCAATACTTGTCTGTTTCGTAAGAACATAATATTCATTTATATGTGAGATTGACAAGTCTTTCCCATTAATAGATTTCATCGAAACAGAACTTTTGTCTTTGGGTGATGCGTTTGACAGAGATAGCACTACTGTCCATAGAGTCAGATCGCTACAAACACAGACTTATAAGGTCTTAAACGTGTTTGCCTGCTCTGATACCAATTGAAAAAGCGGGGGTCTAACAACCACACCAAATATTTCGCATAGCAATATGTATGGACTAACTCCAATATACTTTCAAGAGAATCAACTAGACAGTCAGACTCAATCTTTAAAAAAGTATATCCAAGAGTTATATCTTAATTTCTCAATTCAATTTGCAATCAAACAAATAGGAATTTTGCGAGCCCGATTGAATATAAGAAATAACTTGGACGGCATCAAAAACCAATATCCAAGTGTCAATCAATTTAATCAACAACCCAAAGGTCGGATTCACAAACTGATTGAACTTACGCAAAATCTGTGATATTTCAATTATATAGAAAATATAATGCGGAAAAGAAATAACACAGACACCAGAAATTTTGTTAACGAGGAAACCGCAAATGCAGAAAACCCCCGGGACCTAGTCCAGATTTGAACACCACACTGTATTAATCCGCTACAGACACTAGCCTACCACAAGTTAACTTAGGATTGGAATGTAGTTGAGCCCTAACCAATCTCATACTGATCAAGGTACAGTCGCGTTCCTTACGCCTCTAAATCCCAGCAGGACTCTACGCGCTGATTCCCTTAGCTGATCTCACCCACAACTAAGAGTTGCTACGACCTAAAGTCGAAGACTTGATAAACCAATCTGTCTCACACAGAAAAGTCTATTGAATAGATAAATTTGTCTCCCACAGAAATACCTAAGAGTTTTTGTTCCGTCTTTTGATAAATCAAGGTGAACAGGAACCAATTGATACACCGGACTTATATTCCTGAAGAACAGCCTAGTAATATCAATCACCTCACAATAATCTTTATCGTATGGTAGCGAAACAAGATATTATGGAATCACAAACGATGAGACGAAGATGTTTGTTGCTACTTTTTATCTTGTCCATCTGAGAATAAATCTCGAGCAAATCTTAGAGAAGATAGTACTCAATCACGATAGAAAACAACAAGATCAGAACACGCAACTACAAAGAAATAGTTGGGTCTGGCTTCATAATCCCAATGAAGTCTTTAAGTCGTTAACCTACAGGGTTTTGGAGAAAACCTAAGGTTAAAGGAGAATCGACTCTAGTCGCAACTAGTATCACACATGAGGTGTGGGGATTAGGTTTCCAAGTTGCTAGAGTTCTCCTTTATATAGTCTTCAAATCAGGGTTTGTAATCAATGTTACCTTGGTAAAAAAACATTCAATATTCACCGTTAGATGAACACCTGATTAGACTCAATCTAATATCTTTCAACCGTTAGATCGAACTTATCTTGTTACACACAAATGAAAAGTGACTTTATTTAGATATGAGTAACCGTACCTAAACGTGTGCACCTTGTTGGCTCAACAATAGTTAACCAAAGTTAGCCATATGAACACTTTCATATCAACCTTATTCATCTTAACCATAACTAGTTCAAATGGCTCAAATGAAACTAGTTCTAGAGTTGTTCAATTGTTTATATTCTCATAGAAGTATACAAGACACAATTGAAGCAAAATCGATTTTGATTCACTCGAATAAATCATGAATATTATAGCCACGGGTTGCAAAAGATTGCATTCCTTATTATATAAATGTATTAGTTCATGAGCAACCCGATTTTAGAACATAACCTTCTCAAGTATGCGAACGGGTACGCATACCTAAGTGGCCGGACCAAGTTTTGGTTCGCCAGTATGCGAACTGGTACGCATACCATCTAACCTCAGTTAAATTTCGGAACTTGAAACTCACGCCAGTACGCATACCGGTGTGCATTCTGAGTTCCCGCACTTTATAAACCAACCAGTACGCATACGAGTATGCATACTATGGTTCCCGGACTTGGAATATCTTGCAACACTTAGCATATAAGTACGCATACTGTGCTATATCCAATCATGGTTATTTTTTCTAAACTCCCATTTCAATCATTGAAACATTCTTAGAAGACGACAATAGCTTTCTCACATAAACTATTAGCTTCGAAGCAATTTTCAAGTGATCGAATGATCAATACGAAACATTTCGAGTCTACATCAAATGATTGTCTCACACAAATCATTTAAGATGTTACAAGGATATTTTCACATGATCATCTTTTGACTTTCGTCAAGAATATAAGATGAACTTGGTTAAAGCGAAAGCTTACCAACACATATTTCGAGAAATATGTAAGCGAGTTAAACTCAGCTTGAAATATCAAATGTGTTTAATCGAAGTCTATATTTCTATACGACTTTTGTCTCAAATAGAGATAGAGTAGATAGAATTTTGAGTGATAGATGAGTTCAAGTCCCCACATACCTTTTGTTGATGAAGTTCCACAAGCTCCCCTAGTTCTTCGTCTTCAATCGATGAACGTCGTGAAGTCTAATGCTCAACTACACTTTCTATCCTAATCCGAGACTTAACTATAAGTTGACTAGAAATCAAGACTTATAGTTTTGGCAACTAAACTTGACAACAAGCTTGAGATAGCAATTCTTGCGAGTTCGACCGAGCAGTGCTCTATACCTATTGATTTCCCTTTCGATTCATGAAATAAGTTCACGAACTTACTTCCTTTAAACAAATGTAAAATATTGTTTCCTATGATGAAATCTTCACCATTAACCCATTCACATAATCATAAAACTATATACAAGAATATGTCGATGTCATATCTACGAAGTTCAAAAGATAAGCGTTATACTTCGTAATATAATTCCTTAATACTATGACCATACTATTATGATTATGTCTATCTACTAGAGTATTATTTATATACAAGCTTCGCATGTTATGATTTCAATATAGCATGACTTGAAAGATACGTTAGGAATTGAAACAAGTTCAAGTCAATATTACTAGCCTCAAGTGGAAGGATGATGTCGTCGTTACTTTTTCTCGTTCTTCAGGTCTTCGGAGTAATACTTGTATGTCTCAACATTCCTAGACTTTCTAGTCTAACCTAAATGAAGTTGACTCTAGTATTTAATCAAGCGACTCTAGATGAGTTTTGATACTAAAATATGACAACCAAACTTGGATACCAACGCTTGATGATTTCAACCGATCTATGCCCTAACAACTTCTAATATAGTTCCCGATTGAGATTCATTAAGTTGTAACTCTCGGAATTGTATCTGAGTTTAGTCCATACAGATTTCCTAAGAAAACGTTGGTGGTGTATTTTGGTACCCCGCATTTTCACAAATCTCATATCTTCTCTCCAACAATTACTTGTTGAGTTTAGCATTTCCTGAAGCCTCAATAGAAAAGTCGTATAAAATTATACATGAGTTCTTGAAGTTGCTCAGAGCAAGGTCGAAAGTTCAACATAACAACCCCTTCTTCTAGTGTATACCATAAAGCTTTTTATTTTGGTGGGTGTGGCATCACTATGAACGCTCGTTATTTCGGATGCACTAAGCTTGGTCGTGAGTACATATCCAAGCGAATTGTATGTTGTTTTGTACCAAGTTCCATTGTCAACTATCGATAATACCTGTCAATTGTCCATAGTACCAACGGAAGATAAGGGGATCGCCTTTCATTACGGACGAGCGGGTTCCCTATTTTCTCCAATCTCCCTGTAGGTGTGGCCAAGATTGGATATATTTTTAGGGATGATAGGTTGGATCCGTGATTGGACTGTCCTTTTTTTTTTTTCCTCCGATCAATCAGTAACGCGAACTGAACTCTTAACCTATAATTTGGGAGTTCAACCCCTGGCCAACTGGACTGTCCACCTTGTTTGGTAAATTAGGCTCACTATACTGCATAAAAAGAACTCAATGGAATGTAACTTATTTTTAACCGTCACATAGCAATCGTAGTATATTCTTATAGGATATGGAATAAAATCTCTTTTGCCTTTTGTTTATAGCTATATATAAGTATTAATAAATGGATATTCTTATTCACTGGTTTCAGCAAATAGCAAACTTCCTCGAGAAATTTCCATCCATTCATTTAAAAACAGTTGTTATATGCCTTGTAAATTTCATCATCATCATCATCGATATACTTATATTTTAAATGCTAACTTTAAATAAGCGCAACTCTTTAAATTTGCATCAAACGTAGAAAAGAAGAACAACTCCTCAGGGAATTTTCAAAGATATTATCAGATGAACGAGCCAACTTACATTTCATTTTATTTTTCATTTCATTTTATTTTTCTTTTGAACACATTTACTTGAAAAATTAAACCATCTCAATGAGCCTGTATGATAGAGATTGGCGTCCCAAATCGTACAGGAGGAAAAACGTGTCGCAGGATGGCATGTGTTTGTGTGAGTTGTTGTATTGCTGGCAAATCATTACGAGATAAAAAGATAAAAGAGAATTTTGAGGGCTAATTCTCTCAAATATGCGTCAAATGAGTCCGTCATCGCTGTTGCCTGGTTTCTAATTTGCTAGGACAACAGTGGACTTTATCTTCCACTTTGGTCTAGAAAATAACATAACCCCAACAACAAATTAAATTTGTGAAAAATGTGTGGTCTGTCGTCTCTTCAAAGCTCAAACAATGAGTCATAAATGGTGGGCCTAATTTTGATTGGTTAGTAAACAAGATTGATCAGTCAAATGCTGGTTACACCAATGGAAGACATCATGCCAAAATCTTGATAAATAGGAAAAATAGGAAAAGAAGAAAATGTTGGTTATTTTATTTTTCAGTCGGCTTAATTTCTCACTCTGAAAATACTTCGGCAAATTAGCGGGTAATTTACTTTTCTGTCCGCATAATTTCTCAATGGCGATTGTTATTGGTCCATGTTGAAAATTTGGGTACCAGAGGATGAAAACAAATAATAGAAAAGAATATTGTTATCACTGCCTTCAGGCCTTGCGATTCTTTTCAGCAATTATTTCGACCCTTCCGAATAAATTGCGATTACAACTTCTTCTTTTTTTACTCAAAAAGGGCAATATATTAAGAAAAACAGTTCATCACCAAGAGAGTAATGAAGCTGTGGAGAATCCAAAAAACAAAGTACTCGAAATCGGAGTACATAAAAGAAAAAAGGAAAAACAAAATCAAAAACACCCAGGGCTAATTAGAACATAACGGCCTCCCAATTATTCAAAATCATATCTAAGCTCACTCCACTAAAAATCTTTGTTCCTGAACACTAATTATAGATTAGCACCTTCACACTATTTATGATTTCTTCCAGAGGCTTATACTTTCCATTAAAACATCGCAAATTTCTCTCCAATCACATAGACCACCAAACTGCAAACAGTGTAATGTCCCAAATCTGTCTCCTTAAGTTAGAGCTTGAACCCTTTTTCATGTTCCACTCCCTAATAGTCTGCCTGACCGATTCTTGAAAAACCCATTGTAATTTATACCCCTTCAAGAAAAAAATTCCAAACCTCTCTAGTGGTTTCAAAATGTAGAAAAATATGATTGTTTGATTCGGCTGCCTTTTTGCACAATAAACAACCATTGACCTAGAAAGAATTTCTATAGGTATCCATAGTTGGAACAGTTGCATAACATAAATTCCATACGAAAAAATTTACCTTATGTGGGATATATGGATTCCAAAGACTCTTATAGGGAAACAAAAGAAAACCATCCATCTCCAAAGCTTTATAACACGCCGCTACGGAAAAAGGTTTTCTTCCCTGCAACAAGACTCTTGCATCACCACCATCTCTAGGGTTAATCATTGAAATTAGATCTAATAGATGAGCTACCTCCTTAACCTTTTTGTCTTTTAACTGTCTGCAAAAAGCTAAGTTCCAACTGACTCCATGACTCAAGTCAATGCACTCTTGAATGGTTGCATCTTGCACTCTACTGATCTTGTAGAGGGAAGGAAATAAATCTTTCAAAGACTGCCCATTCACCCGCAAGTCTTTATAGAACAAAATCCTGTCACCGGAATTAACTTGCAAAGTAGTATTTTGTTGCACTACATCATTTGATTTTAAAATACCGGCCCATAGACTTTTTCCCACTGGCTTATTGGAAGGATTAGGGGAAAAAGCATTTACATTTCCACCAAACTTAGAATGAATCATTTTCCTCCAAAAAGCATGTTGTTTCCGAGTATAATTGGTCAATGAAATACTGCTTTCAGGATACAATGAAGACCGAACAACTTGCTCGATTCAAGAGTTGTACTCCCTTGACCCAACCAAGAACACACAATATGATATTCTAATGATGCTTAGAGAAAAGAGAAAACCGAGAATTTGATGTGTTGAATTGGGAGAGAACTTTCGCAATTTGTAGAGGGATTCATGCTTTTTTGAGATATCTATTCATCTCCAACAGACGCTTTCAACTATTAATGGGAAAAGATTCGTCTATAGAAAATTCTGGAAAACGAATTAGGTTTTGAATTTCAAAACAGACGGTAAGGCTGCCGCCGACGGATCTCCCTTTCAGAGAGGCAAACATATACTGAAAATATCCAAACAGTCCGCACTGAAAACCAATGTCGACTGAAAACTAAAACCAAGGTTTGAAAAACACCCGTTTTTACCGAAAAATGGCCGTTAACACGGTCACACCCATATATCGTGGCCGTGAGGGTCCCCGAACCCCGTGCCTTGATAATGCCGATAAATAGGAAATAACGACAGTTTTTTAGGACCGTTTTTAAGTTTTCACACACGTTATAGCCGTTTTTCTAAAATTAGTTTGAATGTTTTTTTCTTCTAAATAACATTTTAACGTGCGTTTTTTAGAACTGTTTTCCCGTTATCATGCACGTTATAATCGTGTAAATAACTTTCTTACAATTTTTTTCGAATTTTGTTTTTATTTCTCTGGATTGAAAGCTTAACATTTCGAATTAATTTTTTTTTAAATAATACAGGGAAAGTAAACTACATGATTAAAAACTTCGAATTTAAAAAACATAAGATTGTTAAACTAGTGTTCATCATTTAAAAAGCTACGCGAACCAACTACGACCACCACCTTTTTTTTTATTTAATCATGTATTTTTCATTTTCTCGGCGATTCCTTTCCTCATCATAGTCATCGTCGTGGGGGTACTGGCTATCTTCGTTCGCATAAGTATCATCATCATAATAGCCTTCATTACCGTCATCATAACCTCCTTCATTTTCATCATCATTGTTACCCACTTCATTATTGTTATCAATATTAGAATTATATCCTTCGTTCATATGTTGAACACCATGGTCAGAGTGATCGGAAGTCTAACGAGAATCATATATCGGATTCACATTCTCATAACCTTGTGTATTGTCTCCAAATGAAAGATTACCAAAGTCATAAACAAAGTCACTCACCGGTAACCTTTCGTATGGGGTTTGAACTTCGGGATCATGCAAGTTGTATGGTAGAGGGACATGCTCTGGATTATTAACGGCTTCCTCTTCCAGCATATTTAACCATTGTTCTTCTTGAGGTAAAACTGGTGTTTCGTCTTCCCCCGCTATCCAGTCAAGCATATTGTCACCCCTCGGTAGACTATGAACATCGTGAACATCAATGTTATGTCGCCTTTCTTTACCTTTAATTCTTTGTTGCTCCAACTTCAAATTGTACTGGACATACACCAGATCATTTATTCTTGATGAAAGTAAACGATTGCGTAGTTTGGTGTGGATTCTTTCAAACACACTCAAATTCCTCTCTGATCCAGATGATGTATTTGTTTGACGTAATATCTTTACTGGAATCTTCTGGAGGGATGGATACTCAGTACCATAAGATAACCACCCACTTACAGGATCACCATGTTGAGCTGCAATACGTGCTGATGGTGATGCAAATTGACCTTGCATCATTCGCATGCTTCCCGCCTACAAATAAAAGTACAATTGTTACTAGCAATTCAAATTACTTAATTAAACATATTTGGAGATAATATTAGTAATTTTGTACCTCTAGCATGCATTTTGCTTGTTCTTGCGGGCCACTAACCATTTTTGTTTCACCATTTTGCTTGGAACCCTGTCCGGCATGAATATTCTTATTTTTTAGTCCAAAAAGGTTCTTTAAAAACCCAGTCTTTTTCTTTTGTGTGACTGGTACTTGTTCTTCTTCTGCATGAAAATCTGGTTCTTCTTCATTTATACCACACACAGGGTTCCATGGCTCATTATGATACACTTGTTCTGAATCTTCGTTATCAGATTCTGCTCTTCTTTGCCTTTTTGCTTTTCTTTTTTCTTCCACCGCATCTTTAGCAGAAAAAATCACTAAGTGCAATTTTAAGGGTGAACATAAAGAAGAGAAAGGAAAAAATAATAGTACAATCATGATTTTCTTTACTAAAAGAAGGAAAATGAAAACCAACGGATGCGACATATTGTTCGTTGCCTCCCCCAATTGCATCAACTTGAATTTTCAATGAACCAAGTCCACTTCTTTGTTAAAATTTAAAACTTAAAATGAGATAAAAACTATATATGCATCATCATCCAGTGGCAGTGGGGTACATTACTTGGGAGTCTTGGACATAATAATCATATCATTTGATCGGAAGTGAAATTTTAGTCGAATCTATTAATGGGTTGATTGACTCTACCCAACTGACCATGCACATGCCTAGTTTATTCTGTTTTTAAGCATTCAATGATTGAGTTTTAGAAATTAGTACCCTATTGACGAATTAAAAGTTAAAACCATGCCTACTTATTGGCATTGATGAAAATTATGCCACCTAATAAAGGGGCAAGTCTACCTAGCTAGGTTATGGATTTTCTTAATTTGGATCGATGATTGTTTGATTCTTTCTTCGTATTACTTATGCATGCATTGCATAAATGCTGCCGACAAAATTTTAGTGGTTGTAATTGACCGTCACGAATTTTTTCAAACTTTCGTGACTCGAATTATACATATTTCTTATACTAACAATAATCAATTAAAATGGTAGTTTTAGAAATATCCTATTTTTTAATGATATAGGTTATCTATTAGTGAGACAAAATTTAAAAATGAATAGGTCATCTATTTAGGGACAGAGGAAGTATTAAAATAAAATAAAATTAGTCACAACATTTTTTAGACACGTTATAACGTTTTCACACACGTTATAACCGATACATAGGAAATATGTGACTAATTTTATCCCGTTACGTGTGACTAACCGTTATAACTAGGTGTAAATAGATGACCTATTAATAACCGTTACGTGTGACTAACCGTTACACCTATTATAACGGTTATAACGGTTACACCTAGTTATCATGACCTGAGCTGTGACCCGTTTTTCAAACCTTCACTAAAACACAGAAAATCCCCAAAATGTGAGTTCTATAGAAAATCGGAAAATCACGTAACGGGAGACCATTTTACCTCGGTCCGTACGATCAAAGAGCACGCCAAACATACAACCACATACCGAATTTGGAGCGAAAACCAAAAAAATAATAAATTAACAAAAATAAAATAAATATCTCTTTTATTCATTTATTTTTCTTGTAACTTTAATTTTTCCTCTCTCTATCAAAAATCAAAAAATAACGATTCTTTCTGATTTATTTTTTTCTATTACATAGAGATTTTCAGAGAGAGAAAAGAAAGAAATGGGTGTAACCATCATCATCATCATCTTCAATTCCTTATCTCATCATCTCTGAATATATTTCGATCTTCATAATATGAAGATATATTCAGGTAATTGTTATCATTGTTAACAGGATAGTATTCCTTCTGAAGAAGCCGGTGATTTGTTTTCAGTTACCGGCTATATTAACTACTGTGTCTCGGTTTCTTTCTCCCATTCTTGGTGGTGCTTTTTTTTTTTAAATTAAAAATAAAAAGATTAGGTCAATTTTCATAGTTGAATTCTTTGATTATTTGTTGACCTAATTAATTCTTCGAATTGATCTTGAATAAAACATTGTTTATCTGATATCTTCAGATTTGAGGGAAGTGACAATTGGTTGAGTTAGATCGATATTTTGAAATGCTCTTCATATACTGTGTATGAATCTAGGCTAGGAATTCGATTTTCGTTGTCTAGAATTTCAGAATTTTTATTAAATTTTGAAGAAATTATTACATTGCTGATAAGAAATGGGTGAAAAGACGGCACCAGTACCGGTTGGTAAACAAGGAGGAGGAGGAGGTCGTTCTAATGGATGTAATCCTGTTAAGAAAGCAGGTCCAGTAACCATGGATCATGTTCTATTGGCGTTGCGTGAAACTAAAGAAGAAAGGGAAACCAGAATTCGGAGTCTATTTAATTTCTTCGATGTTGCAAATGTTGGATATCTGGATTATACACAAATTGAAGCTGGTTTATCTGGTTTACAAATACCGGCAGAATATAAGTATGCAAAAGATCTTTTGAAAGTTTGTGATGCTAATAGAGATGGTAGAGTTGATTACCAAGAATTCCGAAGGTATATGGATGATAAGGAGTTGGAGTTGTATCATATATTTCAAGCTATTGATGTTGAACATAATGGGTGTATATTACCGGAGGAGCTGTGGGATGCACTTGTCAGAGCAGGTATACTATACATTTCATAATGCTGTGATACTTTCATTTTATTGCACTTTGTTATTATGTCAAATGTTATATGCTGTGAATTTTTCTGATGACTTTACTAAGCTTAGGCTAGTCAGCTGATGCTGATGCTGTCTTTACTCTTAAGAATTTGTAACACCAACATGTCGTTGTAACTTGTAATGCCACCCTTGTGCAAAACTCTACTTGTCTAGTCATTTTAGTATGAATGCCGAGTTATAAACGTTGCATTTATTCAGTGCCGGGAAAGTTGCTGATATGATGTGACTGGCATATTACCCTTTTTATTTGTTTAGTGATGCTGGGAAATTTGAACGTTTACCAACCGAGACTCTAGTTATTTTTGACATTTGGTTAGGTGGAGCTCTCTAAGTCATATATTTTGGTGCACCATATGGGTATTTTCTTGTTGCCCTTTGTCAGTTGCTTCTTATAAGGTGTGGCAGTTCTTCTTTTGCAGGAATCGAAATTGATGATGAGGAACTTGCGCGTTTCGTGGACCATGTAGACAAGGATAATAATGGAATTATTACCTTTGAAGAATGGAGAGATTTTCTCTTACTTTATCCCCATGAAGCAACGTTAGCGAACATATATCAGTACTGGGAAAGGGTTTGTGTTGTTGATATTGGAGAACAAGCTGTTATTCCACAGGGCATTAGTAAGCATGTACATGCAAGCAAATACTTGATTGCTGGAGGAGTAGCAGGAGCTACATCTCGCACTGCAACTGCTCCTCTTGATAGGTTAAAAGTCGCTTTACAAGTTCAAACAACACGTGCTCACATTATGCCTGCAGTTAAGCAGATTTGGAAAGAAGGTCGCTTTGTGGGATTTTTCCGTGGGAATGGGTTAAATGTTTTAAAGGTGGCCCCTGAAAGCGCGATTAGGTTTTACACTTATGAGTTGCTGAAGAATGTCATTGTTGACGCTAGAGGTGAAGATATAGGTGATATTGGTACTTCTGGGCGTCTTGTTGCAGGTGGTTTGGCAGGGGCTGTGGCGCAAACTGCGATCTACCCAATGGATCTTGTAAAAACTCGGTTACAGACATTTTCTTGTGAAAGTGGAAAAGTTCCCAAATTGAGCCAACTTTCACGGGATATATTGGTCCAGGAAGGACCTCGAGCGTTCTATAGGGGTCTTATTCCATCTCTTCTTGGTATTATCCCTTACGCAGGCATTGACCTTGCTGCCTATGAGACTTTAAAAGAGATGTCGCGAGAATATATTGTCAAAGACAGCGGTAAGTACTTTAGCAGTTACATTTTGTTCTCTTCTAGTTTTGGTTTCCAGTCTTTTGCAGATCGATCTAGTTGTTAGTTGTACCGACTCTTTTTCTTTTTCACATTAGATCCAGGTCCACTTGTGCAACTAGGTTGTGGGACTATATCAGGAGCTCTTGGAGCAACTTGTGTTTACCCGTTACAGGTTGTTAGAACAAGGTATTTATGGCACGTTGTCTTTCTCCCATTTTGTTTCTTGTCAGTTTGCCAATATGTTGCTTCTCTCACAGTACACTGTGTTGATGCTAATTTGTTTTCGTTCTGCATCCTTTCCAGAATGCAAGCACAACGTGCCAATGGAGCTGCTGCTTATTCTGGAATGTTAGATGTGTTCTTGAAAACTTACAGACATGAAGGCATTAGAGGGTTCTACAAAGGAATCTTCCCGAATATGCTCAAAGTAGTACCATCTGCGAGTATCACCTATCTTGTGTATGAGAGCATGAAGAAGAATCTAGAGCTTGATTAAATTGCATTCCTGTAGCTTTGACTGATGTCTAGCTACCCTGATTGACATGTCTGACTACAGAGCTGACAGTGGTGGTGATGATGATAACAATAATAAGATTTCTAGTTGGTTAGGGGCTTTGATTGTTTCACTTGGTCATACATTATGCTTTCCATCAGCATACGACATACGTGATTCGTGTTATCAGACATTTTTGCAGGCATTTATAAATAAAAAAAATTAAGAGGCAGCAAGAGTTAGTTCATCAGGTTATTTGCCTGGCGGTCGATAGGTATACCTTTGTCTTCCCATTTGTGTTTCATACAAGTAGAATTTACACAAAGCTGGAAGGTTAATTCTTTATGTTTTACACTTATATGTATTTGCTACATTAGATGATTCATTTGCATTCGGAAAATCTTGTTCTCGTCCACATGAACACGATGATGCACCCGTACACTCAAGGAGCTTTGAATTGCATGTGCACGCCCCTGGTACCTCTTTTTGATGTGGGACGTATGGTTATATGTATCTTACACAACAGTTTTTAGTAACGGAATCCCCACATTATATACTGAGGTAAAGTAAACAGACTACAGGAATCTGTATAGGGTAAATTCAGAAGATGGTTTGGGAGTATGAACAGAACCTGAAGACATCATTAACATGATTTGGCTTGAGTGAAGCAAGACAAGTCTGAAATTATGGCCTTCCCAATAGGTTAAACTCTAGAGTTTCATAGGGAAATGAACTCATGTTCAGTTTCAGTTATCTTTCTTCGCTGGTTGCTTGGTTTTGTCTATTTTCTAGAGGGAAGAAATAAGATCAGAATCTCCCTATCTGGCATATTTGGAAATGTAGATGCGAAGTTCTTTTTCAACATGTTAGCATGAATCCTAATTCTGTGTTACATCCTCTTTTTAAGCATTTAGCTGACATTGCATGTAATTCTCATGCATCTCATCAGCTTAGTCCTATAGGTCTTCATAAGCATTGGATGCCCCCTCCAGATGTTTTAAAAATCAATGTAGACAAATCTTTTTCATTAGTTGGTATTGCAATTATAATCAGAAACTCTGTTGGGACATTTATCACAGGAAGGAAAGGGAGTTTTTAGAAGAATAGTTCATGCCATCAGGCAGAATCTTGGGCTTTACTTGAAGCTATGCAATGGGCTAAAGCTCAAAAGTAGAACGATTTTTTGGGGACTAATTAAAAATGGAGGGGGACTACTCTTTATTTTTTGGGTGTATATTTTGAGTAATTTTGGTTCACCCCTTATCTAATTTTTTTTTAATACCAAACTTGCCCTTGGTAATTAAATTAGTTATTGTATTAAATAGTTAGTGTTAGTGTAATGATTAATTAGTGATGTTAGATTAATTAGTTGGGTGTTTTTAAAAGAATAATTTTTGAGAAGAAGAGGTTTTTTTTTCGTTTTTTTTTTTTTTAAGATGGTTGATTCGAAATGAGGGTTTTGGGTACTTAGGTATACTTCAATTTAGTTAATGTTGCTTGAATTGGCAAAAACTTTCGAAAAAATGAAAAATTTATAAACTGATTTCGACCATGGAAATAAAGTTCGGCTACGACATCTGAAGACACAGGTAGCCGAACTCAGCTTTAATGGAGTTTTTGCTTTCAGAGAAAAGTTCGCTAAGAAAAAAAAAAGTTGCGACGTAACCGAACTAAAAGTTCGGCTGGGAAAAAAAAAATCGACGTAACCGAACTCAATATGTAGGTTTTCAGAGAAAAGTTCGGTTAGGAGAAAAAAAATGCGACGTAACCGAACGAAAAGTTCGGCTAGGAAAATAAGGAAAAAAAGTTGCGACGTAACAGAACTAAAAGTTCGGCTGGGAAAAAAATTTGCGAGGTAACCGAACTTTTCTCTGAATGAAAAAACTCCATTAAAGCTGAGTTCGGCTAGTTCGACAAACTGTTTCACATAATTCCTAGCCGAACTTCTCTCTGCAACTTCCATTTTCAACTCATTTTGATGATTACTACTCATTTTTTCAACCAAATAATGGGTTTGTGGATTTTTTTTTGAATCGAGACAATGAAGCGGAAAGAAGAGAAGAAAATGAACCCTCTAATAGTAACGGATTTGTGAAAAATTTAAAGTAATGGATTTGTTATAATTTTGATTTTGATTTTGTTTTGTTAATGATTTAGATTTATAAATTAGTTTTAATTTTAATTAGGTTAAGGGTAGGTTAGTCATTTCCATACTTTAGGACACCCCTTATAAGTATAGGGTAGACATTCCTATCACAAAGTAGTCCCTCTCCATTTTTGAGTAGTCCCCCAAAAATCGTTCCAAAAGTAGAAGCAGATAATCTTACAACAAAAATCTAATCAGTTATGTGAATACAGGGTTGCCTTCTCCACCTTGGCAATCTTCTCATTTGTTAAATATGTGTGTTAACTTTTGTAAATAACAAAGCAACTGGAGTTGGAACTTTGTTAATAGGGTGTGCAATGAAACAGCAGATTTGGTTAGCCCAAATCTGCTGTAAGCTCTGTAATGAAAGAGAATGGTAGCATGAGCCTCCAGATTTTCTCCTTGAAATTCTGGCTAGAGAAGTATGTTTATGTAATGTTTAATAAATCTGGATCTTAACTATACGCGACATCATATATGTCAGTACCCTGTAGTTCTGGAATCCCTTTTTGCTCATATAGTCCTATTTCAGAAAGCTGTTTTTTACTTGAATCATGGACCAAAAAAAGAACAAGAGTGGCAGAGTTGATGTGATTGATGTTGCTGGACGAGATAAGAGAGATAAGTATGCATGGATGATGTGGAAAATGGGTCCATTAATAATTATCGTTTAGATGTTGTGTGGAAATTCATGGCAAAGTTTTATGTCAGCAAGTAGAAGAAGAAGAATCCAAGGAGATGAAGATGAAAGGAACGAGATAAAAAGGTAGTCGTTGAATGAGAACGATTCATTTACGTTTTAGCCTCTCTTTTGACTGAAGTAAACGTCTTAGATATGCATGCTTGCGCCATGACAGACCAACTTGGCGACTTCCATGAGTTTCGTTCCATCTTTCGACTTGCGTAAAGGCATCTTCTAGAATAAGCTTGTTGTGCAGGTGGAAGAACTTACTCTCCTATTATGCTTTGTCTGGGTACCTTCTTTAGTTTATTAAATGCACTCAAGTATCAGTAAACCGACGGTCCGAGCTCTCAAATGTGTTCATGCTGCTTAAGGAAAGAAAATTTTTTTTTTACTGCCAAGACACTTGAGACTTTAAGTCGAAGTAAACCCGACATGCATATCCAATTATCCATGCAAGTTGCATTATAGTTTATAGTTTCTAAGTTTTGTTTAATTACGACAAGACAACAAATTTGTTGTTTGTTTCCATATGCATGCAGCATGCATGCCGTCTTCCTGGTTCCTTCGTATAACTCAACTGAGATGCTAGCTGGTTGGATTAGCATTAATGTACCTCGTTTAATTCGGCAGTTGGATTCTAATAGTAACCTACTCTTTGTTACTTAAGAATGAAGGCGTCCGCCGGATGTGGGAGGAGTCACTTGGCGGAGTTACACCCAAGTAGCGCCATTGTAACGTGGCCTTTGCCTATCCAATTTTAATATAATTAATAAGTAGTTGCCACTTACCACCACCTATGTGGATTATTGGCGACAACGAGGGATACGTATCTCCGGTTTTGTCATGGGAATTAGGTCAAATCACTTGTCACGTGCTTGGAAATTTTACAGGTACAGACAAAATCTGACTGTTTAAAAAGCAAAACACCAAAACGACAGATTTTGGTTTTCTATTAAAATCAAAGGCCACGAGTCCATGACCCTAAATTAATATGTGATAATGGGCCGACCGACCGGAGGGCCTGAAGGGAGGGAGTCCCTTTTATGATCATTTTTTTGGTAAAATGTAGACTAACACAAATGTTTAATTTGATAAAAGATTGGAATTTGGTGGTAGTCTTTGGGACATGAAAAACCTAAAATGTCCTCCCTTTTAGTCTAATTATTGTAATCCTATTTTTTTAGGGGTATAAACAACAATATAAAATTTAATGTTTTTACGAAAAATTTGATGATGACTTTTAAAATTTAAAGCATAGTCATTATGCAAAGCACCACAAAGGATGCATAATACATGGGGAAATTGAGGCAAACCACCACAATGAATACATATCACATGGAGTAAATTGATGCAAACCACCACAAAAGATGCATAAAGAATGGGAAAAATTTATGTAAACTACCATAAATTGGATGCATATCAATTTTAACCTTATAACATCATCACGCATAATGATGTTTCGGTTTTCTTCGGTCGGCCCTCCCACCGTGAAAGCGGTGATCTAGTTTAATAATTACTTATTAATCATGTTTAGCTACGTAATGGCAAGATTATATTAATACTTAGTGGTTGATTAGTTAAAAAGTAGTATAAAATCAAACTAAAGACAGGATGACCTGATGCTATGTCTTATGTGTTGCCGTAATTGCTTTTACTTTAAACTAAAATTAGTACCTTACTAATCCGGTTCCATCGTTTTATCCATTTTTTGTACTATGCTGAGAAATTTATCTATTTTTCGTTGAAATTTTATTGCTGCCGTTGTTCGTTTCAGTTCTTGATATCTATGTATCTATTTACTTGCGAAAGAAAGAAATATCTATGTTTTTTTGGCTAAATATTCGTCCAGAAAACTCAAACCAGTAATTTTAGATTTGGTGTATGATCTCAGTAGCCATTGGTTGGTGTATTTTTTTTTTTTGATGAAAAATTGGTTGGTGTATTTGGCTGGAAGAAACGGTGGTGTCTTCAATAGTAGGAAAATTCAGAGATCGCAGTGCAACATAAAATCAAGTATGATGTATACCCTCTTTACTTGCTGCCTTGTTTTCAAGGATTTGGATCCCCCGTCTTAGAGGATCTAATGGAAAATTGGCCCAAATTGTATTTTGATTATTTATGAGCTAAGAAGTAGTATTTTATTTATTTGCTTAGTTTTCCTTTAATTTTTATTTTTATTTTTGTACTCTTTGAGGGTGGTAGAAATTTTTTGTACCCTCTCTGTTCTTGGTCAATAAATCTTCTTTACCGATCAAAAAAATAAAAAATAAAAAATAAATAAATAAATATATTTAGTAGCTTCTTTAAGAACGCGCGATTGGGGATAGTTACATTAATTGGGGATATGAGAATAAGACAAAATAGGGATCCAAATAGTAAAGTGGGGTTATCCCTTATCCATGGTTTTTTGATAATACCTAATCTACCCCGCATTAATCATGTTTAGTGGTTAATCATAATTAGGTTTAAGATGATTAACATAAATCATTATCATTTGGATAAGTCATCAACATTTTGGAGAGATTGTATGTATGAGTGTTGGGTTCACAATTTTTGGTTGAGATTAGTGACCAAAGAGATGTCTCTGAGTCTTCACGTCATCAACAAATATGGTTTTTATGTTGAATCTTCTCTGGATGTAAATTTGGATTCACCATGGATGAACCTGCAAAACACAATGTCAGCATTGAAATAACTATGAACACCATGCCGGAACATAATAAGCCGACATGGTATTCATAGTTTTTTCAATGCCGGTGCACCATATCTCCCCAAATTATATCATGCCGACATTGTGTAATCAAATCACGCAATGCCGGCATAAAAGTTACATTCCAACGACCATAGAATACTCCACCATATACACTTTCGGCAAACCTTGAGATTTATAAAACAATGTCGGCTTTGGTTACAAGGTGTACAGAAAACGAGTACTCCCATCAACAATGCCGGCATTGATCATTTTTTATCGAGCACGCCTGCACCAACTGCCAGCTTACTTTATTAGTCAACTAACAACGCCGGCATTGATCATTTTTTATCGAGCACGCCGGCACCTATTGCCGGCTTACTTTATTGGTCAACTAACAATGCCGGCATCAGGTTCTCAACTTGGAAAGCCTTTAACATTTCTTATGTGTAGTCGACGTAGTAAGTTTTATATTGAACCAACAATTTAGACGTAAAAACCATCAGGTGGTGGCCAAGAGGTGGCGTTGGAGAAAACGAGTAAAGTGTACATAGAGATAAGATATTTACTAACTTGTTTTGTAGTAAAACCTAATATGTTTAGACGAAGGGAAAAAAGAAGAAGAAAGGGTTCAGTGTACCTGTAATTCTGCCAAACGCCATACCCAGCATGTTCACATAACCGACGAGGTGAAGTATTGTACCAGTCTTCTCCATCGGCATAGTTTGAGAAAAATAAACAATGCCGGCTTTGATTATAAGATAAACAGAAAACGAGTACTCCCACCAACAATGCCAGCATTGTTGGTTTTTTTATCAAGCACGCCGGCAGATTCTGCCGGCATTTTCTTATCACTTTGGCAATGCCGGGAACCCGATGCCGGCGTCGTATATTAAGGGAAAACAATGCCGGCTTAGGATGAAGTTTAAACAGAAAACTTGGTTGACTGAATCCTGATCAGTGCATATGTATCGAAGGAATTTCTGCGAGAGTATGTTTTGGCAATTCCTGAACACTTATAGTGTGAAGCACAAATGAAAGACAGTAATTATTATTGACGAAGTGTTTGAGTAGTGTCATTTCTCGAGAGTGTTGTGTTACTTGTGTTATTTGGGCAAGTGCGTGTGATCTTAGTTTTCATCTTGCGCTCCCATTGTTACTAATTTTTCCCACGAGGTTCTTGCTTTTCTCTCGTGATTTGATCATACATGGTGCACCAACCAGTTAGCCAGCCTTCGGAGCACTTATAAATACACCACAAAATTTGAAGAGATTACGAAACACACTCACAGCCCGAAACAAACGTAGTCTTCTTAAGTAATATACTGCAATAATTTCATATCATGGGTGGTAGTGTAGATGTGAAACCAGCTGAAACACAAGAAGTTGGTATCAAAGATCAAGCTCAATTATGGAATATAATCTATGGTTTTTCTGATTCTCTTGTTCTTCATTGCATAGTAAAGATTGGAATCCCAGATATTATCAAAAACAATAATGGGTCAATCACACACTTTCGGAACTTCTATCATAACAATACCAATTCCAAAAAATGCAGAAACAAGTATGGTACAAACAATATTAGGCTTGGCCCAAAAAGAAATCATGGTTCCATGGCATTTCAAGAAAGTGCTGATGGTGGGTACCAGCATGCTTTTCATCATGGCAACAATACCACGGTTGTGTCGGCATGGCCTTCATCATGGGAACAGTGCCGATGGTGAGTACCGGCATGGCCTTCATCGTGGGAACAGTGCCGATGGTGATAGCCGGCATGGTCTTCGTAATGCCGACAATGCCGACTTTCCTTCCAAATCTTAATCTCAAGTCGTAGATCGGTCAAAATCCTAAATAAATGAACGGAAAATGACGAAAGACTTTAAAATGTGGTAATTTTAGGTTCTGGATTAAGTTTTATGTTTTATATATTAAGTTTTTTTAAAACTTCACCTAGTCGGCAGAGAAGAGGAACCGGTAGAGAAGAGAAGAGAAGGGGATATATGGGTATAATTTCTGTTTTTAAATTTATTTTTTTATTCAGGTGAAGGGTGTTATAGTATTGTTTTTGGATTTTTAGTTAATCTAAAGGTAGTTTGGTACTTTCTGTCTAAAAAAAACACACCTCAGCAACACTTTAAGGATGGGAATAGTAATTTATATCCCCAATTAGTTTAACTATCCAAATCGCGTTCTTCTTTAAGGGGCAAGGACAAGTTATTTAACTATTTTTTCTCGTGTTTTAATTTTTGGAAGCAGACACATGATTTCTACATTTTTTTTTTTTTAGCAAGTCTACTACTAAATTATTCGTTGATATAATAGTTTTGATCTTTTTGGCTTTTTTCCCGATTGGTCGGATGCTTCTAAATCAGAAAGTATTTATCGATTTAATGAGTTAATATTTAGTTTTTTTATCTCAAATAATTATAGATCTAGATAAAATATTTTGGTTTTTAATTGAACGCGCAATTGGGGATACTTATATTAATTGGGGGATATAAATTACTTTCCCCAACCAATAGTGTCTGCTAAGGGGTGTTGGGGGCAAAATACTAAAATACCCTTCCCTCAAAATAAAAATCTAAAAACTTAAAATCAAAAAACAAAATCATATCCCCATTTCCATCTTCACTGCCGGCATTCTCGTTAGGGTTAGGGCTTTCAAACCTAAATATTCCCCACTCCCTTTCAAATTCTCTTCTCCTTCTCTGTCGGCTCCTCACTTGAAAACAATTTTTTTTTTTTTACATTCGGAAGTGATGAAGACCATGCTGGTAGTGATGAAGACCATGCCTGAAGTGATGAAGACCATGGCGGAAATGATTTTTTTTTTACATCGCCGGAATTGATGAAGACCATGCCGAAAAATGGTGCCGGCATGCTTGGTAACTAACATTCAATGTCGTAACTAAATGCCGGCATGCTCAATAGAAATCTATCAATGCCGATAGTCAAGTGGAAAAAAATTCAATTTTCTGGATACTTTACATCATGTGCCGGAAAAGAAATTTAAGCAGCATACTATGCCGTTAGCAGTACCGGCATGCTCGAGAATTAACTGACTGTGCCGGCAGTGGACTGATTAAAATTAATGGGAAGAAGCAGTGGTTTTATAGCTATGCAGGCATCACTTTCAAGTGGACAAATCGATGATATCTCTTCAGAGAAACTCTATGGGAAAAAGCGCGACCGTAGAAATTTCTGGAAAAACGAAATAGGTTTTGAATTTCAAAACCAGAAAAAATTTCTACGAGACGCTGTCTCGCACATTTATGAAAATTTCTAACGTGAAGACACACCCCCCCGGATAGCGGCAAACATTTATGAAAATTTCCAACAAATGCCGGCATGGATGGACGACCGACAACAATGCCGGCACAATGTGTTGGTTGAATATTCCCTGGTATGTGAAACTATGGTGCGCCGACGTTGATATAACTATGAATACCATGCCGGTTTAGGTTGTTCCGGCATGGTATTCATAGTTATATCAATGCCGACATGATGTTTTGCAGGTGCAACCATGGTGAATCCAAAGTTACATCTGGAGAAGATTCAACATAAAAGACATATTTGTTGCTAACGTGAAGACTCAAAGACATCTCTTTGGTCACTATGGTCACTCATCTCAACCAAAAATTTTGAACCCAACATTCATACTTCTAATCTCTCCAAAATGATAAAGATTTCTATAAATCATTTTCAAACTAATCAATTAACATAACTAATTATTATTAACCACTAAGCCTGATTAATGAGGGGTAGATAGGAATTAGTGAAAATACATGGATATGGGATGACCTTGATTTACTATTTAAATCCCGTTTTTGTCTTTTTCCTATATCCCCCAATTAATATAAGTATCCCCCAATTATGCGTTCTTTTAATTTTCGGAATGTAACTATTTGGTTTGAAAAATATTATTTTTTATCAGCTAGTTAAATAGCTAGCTACTAAAATTACTTTTGAATTTAATTTCTCTATATCAATATATCTTTAGTACGAGATCATCTTATTAATAAAATTGAGACTCCGAAATGGACCCCTCCTATGAGAGAACAAAAGAAACTTAATATAGATGCTGCTTGGATTTCTAAAGATGTGCCTGCAGGTTTTTCATTAATCCTAAGAAATGATGCAGGCAAGTTTGAAGAAGGCAAAGCAGGACCATTCACAGCTTTTACCCCAGAAGAAGTGGAAGCTCTAGGACTGTTGCAGGGAGCTAAATGGGCGACAGAAAGGGGATTGACAAACTTCAGTGTGGAATGAGATTGCAAGAACCTGTTTGATTACTTGAATGGGACACCTTCCCAAATTTCCTGGCAGAATCAAGTTATCATGGATGAAGTTAAAAGAGAATTTAATTGCTGTCAATTTTTTTTGGGTTTTTTCTATATTCCTAGATTAGCTAACAATGTGGCAGATACTCTTGCAAAAGAGGAAAAAACTTTCATTAACTCTGTTGATTGGATCAGTACTCCACCTAATTGTATTTTGCATAGTTTAGAAGTAGATACATCTAATGCAAGGGATAAAAATCCTAATCCAGCATTAGAAGGCTCTACTAGCAATGATGTAAGGGTTACTAACTCCCTAAGTTAATCTTTTGAATGCATTTGAACTTACACAAAAAATATAATTAGGGATACTTTATTTTATAAATAAATTTGGTTTGTGTCTCATGCAACCCCTTGGGGTCCTTTAGGCTACTAGGGAATATAGTGAATCTCGAGCCTTGGTCTTGCTTTGATCGAGTCATCGAGATTGACGAGTTTATTTCAAGAAGATTTTCGATGAAATTTCATATTCTTTGTTTTAAAATTTACCTATATAATATATATGTCAAACCTATTATACACTTTTATATATGTTAAGTTTGTATAAATACAAAGAAACAATACCAATTTTTAAGAATTTTTTTTTTAAATGGGTTAGATTTGATTTTTATTACCATTTTTTAAGCTTGTCTCGGTGAGATTTAAGACGTATCCCGGTGGAACCTCAGCATTCTCTATAAGGTTCTCGGTCAAAATTTGTCTCACCAAGATAAAGACACTCGTCTCATCCATGGACCGAGATCAAAGATCTCGGCAACCAACATTGACCTCATTGGTCTTAAATGGTTGTTCTTCGGCTTACCTGATCTCCAATTGGATACTATTTTTATTTTTTTACCAGTAAAGAGTTTAGTGGTGTTGAGTTTTAAACTCAAGTCACTAATATTATCAAACATGGCCTTTATCATTATATTACAGTGACATCGGCATTTGTATTGTTAGTAACCTATTAGCTTCCGTGAAGCTTTTACATTATAATTCTTGTCTTTGCATAGGAAATAATAACAATCTTACGTCCTTAGATATCAGCGTGTCAGCATTGCATGATTCTATCTTGTGATATGAAGTAAATGTGGAGACATCAATTGACGTTTGGTACAAAATAAAATAAAGTTAAGTAGGTGGGAGATAGTTTCTTTAATTTATTAGAGAGCCTATTTGTACTTGGCTACTGAGGACCATTTAGTTGGGGATCAAGAAATCTCTGCATTTTGATTTTGATTAAAAATAAAGATCGCGCTCACCGTTCACACTTAGTGTGGAGTATCATCGTATTTTCTTTTTCGATGAAAACGGAAAAAATAAATAAATAATAATTAACTGCAGTTTACTTATAAGAACAAGGATGTCTATCCTTACTATTGAGCAGCCTAATGTAATTTTTTTGTCACATTTTAGTATGTACATTTTTAACACCTTCTCCTTTGGTGGTACAATCTTGGCCGTCAAAAAGATCATAATCGCACTTACTAAACGTGATTCATCTTGTGACTTTGTGTCAATGTGAAGCGCGATATTTTTTAGGCCGACCGAGCGAAGCGAAGGAGGACTCTATACATGGTGACTTTGTGTCAATGTGAAACGTGACATTTTTTCCAATGTAACATAAAAAGATTGGATTTGGTTCAACGATGAAAGGACGACACTGCCCCTCTAAATCAAATTTTTCTTTTTTTTCTTTTAGACATTTTCGTAAATAAACTGAAAAGGAAGGGCACATAGATATTAGACATTTTCGTTAATAAATCAAAAAAGAAGGGCAATAAGGTATTAGACATTTTCATAAATAAACCAAAGAGGAAGGACAAATAGATATAAGAGCCAAATTGTATTATAATTCCTTATGTATCCTATTTTTTTAGGGGTATAATTGGTAACCAAACTTTAATATAACATATCTGAAAATCCGTGCCTTGGAATTTTACAAATTTTATCTCGTTGGAAAGGTATAAAAAAAATCTACGCAATGAGTACAAACAACAATATCAAATTTAGAGTTTTTACGAAAAATTCGAAAGTATTTATCATTTTAGGCACAATTTTCGAAAATAAATGTATATCCGTAATGCAAACTACCACGAATGATGCATAAACTTTATATAACTATATTTTGGTTTATGCATCAACTAATTTTCCTTTGCAACTAATAAAACGATGTACTCCCTCCGTTTCAAGATAAGTGATACTTTTACTCTAGGCACAAATTTTCTTTTACAGTCCAATTGTAACAGTGATTCCTTTTCTCTTCGGTCGGCCTCCTCACCGTGGCGGCGGTCATCTAGTTCTATAAATCTTTCGGGTACTGAAAAATGATTACGATTCTTTTCAAATGCGAAGACTTTAGCTGATTGAAAGTAATAGCAAATAAGATTTTGAAGATATATCCTTGTAAAGGGCCTAGATGTGGTAAAGTGTTCGTAGTAAAGTTTTATTCCCTTCACAATACATACGCACCATCGTTGGCTAATTTGGGGGAATATATTCATTTGATTTCTATGATAGAATGCGATAATGTATTTTTTTTCTGAAAAGTATATACGATTTTTTTGAATGTGATAATATAAACTACATACTTTTCCTATAAAGTTGATGGACTTCCAAGTTAGAGTCAACAACAAAGTATTACTATAACCTTTTTTTTGAACGCGTGATTGGGGATACTTGAACTAATTGGGGATAAATTACTTCCCCCAACCAATAGTGTCTGCTAAGGGGTGTTTTTAGGGGGCAAATACTAAAATACCCTTCCCTCAAAATGAAAATTAAAAAACGTAAAATCAAAAAACAAAATCATATCCCCCATTTCCATCTTCACTTCTTATTAATCTCTTTTAGGGTTAGGGCTTTGAAATCTAATTATTCCCCACTCCCTTTCAAATTCTAAATTTTCCCCACTCCCTTTCAAATTCTCTTCTCTTTCTCTGCCGGCTCCTCACTTTGAAAAGGTTTTTTTTTTAACATTCAGAAGTGATGAAGACCATGCCGGAAGTGATGAAGACCATGCCGGTATAGATGAAGACCATGCCGGAGTGATGAAGACCATGCCGGTAGTGATGAAGACCATCTCGGAAATTATTATTTTTTACATCGCCGGAAGTGATGAAGACCATGACGGAATTGATGAATACCATGCCGTCACTAAATGCCGGCATGCTCGATAGAAATCTACCAATGCCGGTAGTCAAGTGAAAAAAAATCAATTTTCTGGATACTTTACATCATGTGCCAGCAAAGAAATTTAAGCAACATACTATGCCGTTAGTAGTACCGGCATGCTCGAGAATTAACTGACTGTGCCGGCAGTGGACTATTAAAAACCAGAAAAAATTTCAAAACCAGAAAAAAAATTCAAAACGGATAGCGGCAAACATTTATGAAAATTTCCAACAAATGCCGGCATGGATGGACGACCGACAACAACGCCGGCACACTGTGTTGGTTGAATATTCCCTGGTACCTGAAAAACATCCTGCCGGCATTGATATAACTATGAATACCATGCCAGTTTAGGTTGTTCCGGCATGGTATTCATAGTTATATCATTGCCGGCAGGATGTTTTTCAGGTGCAGCCATGGTGAATCCAAAGTTACATCTGGAGAAGATTCAACATAAAAGACATATTTGTTGCTAACGTGAAGACTCAGAGACATCTCTCTGGTTACTATGGTCACCCATCTCAACCAAAAATTTTGAACCCAACATTCATACTTCTAATCTCTCCAAAATGATAAAGATTTCTATAAATCATTTTCAAACTAATTAATTAACATAATTAATTATTATTAACCACTAAACCTGATTAATGAGGGGTAGATTAGGAATTAGTTAAAATACATGGATATGGGGTGACCTTGATTTACTATTTAAATCCCGTTTTTGTCTTTTGCCTATATCCCCAATTAATATAAGTACCCCCAATCACGCGTTCTTTTTTTGGTATGCATGATCTTGCAAAGTTACTTCAGCAGGAAGAGATTCCAAGTAATATGCAATACCGAGAGAGAATCTTATATGCTTTTTGCAAGTTGTACACTATGAATTTCCTAGCTGGTCCATGCTGCATGGCTTTATATGCTGCTAAGATCGCCCAATTTGAGGGCATAACTTGAGTTGTTTCCGCATCAGTTTACTTTGAATATTTTGTGTGGAAAAACTTGCAACATTAACATAAAATGTTATCGATATTTGTTTGCATGATGTGTAAAGCAATCAATTAAGCTCAAAAGAATAAAGTGATGTTAACCCCTTACTACGTAGAAATTACATTTGAAAGCACGAAGGGGTGATGTTGATGACTAAGTGGCCATATATATATCCACGACCACCACGAATGATGGGGACATCACAAAACCAAAAAGATCACGGTAGTATAGTAATTAGCAATATAATTTGCATGTATAAATCAACAATGATTGCACATTTTCTGCTTCATTATTGATGGTTAATTCTTTGTATTCCTTAGGATTTTTAATTACGGGAAAAAATGTATCGAGAAAAATGTATTATAAAATGTGAATAATATTTTTCTTCTGATATATATATAGAGAGATTTGTTGATTCCCTTCAAAACTTACATCAATATTTACGAGTTTAAAGGTCAGTCTTTAAACTCGTAAATATTAATTCTTTAAAGGTCAGTCTTTTCTGATTCAAGTTTCTCCAACAAAGTTTGTTAATGGTGTTCTTGAGCAAGCTTTTAAGAAGATTAGGGTTTCATCACATCTTTGTGAGCCAATGGAGAAGAAATCTTCTCAGGAAGATACGGTGGAGAATATTTCTGTGGAGGATATTTCGGAGAATACTTCTACTCTTCAACTTGGTTGGCCGGATCTGCATCAATTTCGGTCAATAGCTGTTCAAAGACAAAATTTATGCAAGGAGAAATTTTCGCGTGTGGAACAAGGAAATACATTATCTTTTGATTTTTCAAAAATTAACTTGAAACCAAATTTGCCCGTTGAACCAAAGAGGTAGCCTAGAAGGGTACAAATTTTGGATATGGGCACATCTAATTCAAATCGTATTCCTTTGTTAAAAGCACCCAACTCAGATTCAAATTCGGATGTTTCAAGCACCCAATCTTCAACGGCTATTACTCCAACGGTCGTTTCTGAGGAAGATGTGGATGAGTTATTGAAGGAAGCGGTCTCGATTCCTTATCTCCAAAAGTTAGATGCTGGTGATTTATCTCACAGAGGTGTGACTATCTCTAATCAATTTGTTCATACTTCTTCATCCCAATTTCAATGGAGCAATGTTAAATCCAATATTGATCCAAAATTGAGACAACAATTTGAGGATATTGTTACTCAAATGATTCAATTGGGTCCAAAATTGGGCTTGTTTTTCAATGGAAATGAGGAAGACAATGTGGATACTATGATGGTCACTATAAAGAATCATCTCAAGAATCTTGAAGCTGAGAGAGGTAAATCAGTTTGATTTTCTTTTTCAGATTTCTTTGGGTCCTAGTTTGCTTGATGGATTTTAAAATTATCTGTTGGAATGTTAGAGGGTTAATGACCTCAACAGAAGAGATATTATCAAAAAGAAAGCTAGAGATTGGAAACCAAGTATTTTTTTTTTATTACAAGAAACCAAACTTCAGAAGTGTAATGACCTTCTTATGTGGCAAATTTGGGGTAATAAGAATGTAAAATAGTTGGATGCTCCATCTGAAAGAAGATCAGGTGGAATTTTATGTTGTTGGGATGATTCTAAAATTAAGGTTCTAGATTCCTTAGTCGGTCATTATTCTATTACTATTTTGTGTCAAATGTTAGATACAAAATTTGAATGGATTTTTACTGGAGTCTATGCACCTAATGAAAACAATACAGAAGAATTGAAGCTTTTCTGGAGGGAGATTGTAGAAGTCAGAAGTTACTGGAATTTACCTTGGGTTATAGGTGGTGACTTCAATGAAACCAGGTTTACTCATGAAAGATCTCCAGGAGGTGTTAGAACTGTTGGTATGAGGAAATTTAATCAGTTCATTGCTTAGTATAAACTTATTGACTTGCCATTGAATGGGGCCACATTCACTTGGACAAATAATCAGTTTCATAGCATTAGGAGCAGAATTGATAGAATTTTCATCTCTGCTGAATGGGAGTTGCAGTACCCTAGAGTTATTCAACAAGCTTTATCAAGGCCTTGCTCTAATCATAATCCAATTTCTTTTCTCTGTGAAGGTGTGAAGACAGGTCCAGGTCCATTTAGTTGTGAGTATTACTGGTTTTCTCATCCTAACTTTATTTCTTTTATTTCTACTACTTGGTCTTCTCTTGTGGTATCAGGTGGAGCTGGGTTTTCCTTTTGCAAGAAACTGCAATTGCTGAAGCCTATTTTAAAGCTTTGGAGCAAACAAGAATATGGAGACTTAGATAGAAGATTGGAGGAATTGGAGGACATTTTTGTGGATTTAGATGCTGAAGAGAATGTCAATAATGGTCTTTCTGAAAAACAGTGGGATGCAAGGATTCAAGCTAGACAAGAGTTCTGTAAGCTTTCTATTATTAAAGCTGAGAAGTGGAGGGCTAGAGCAAGAGTCACTCATATGCAGCACATGATGACAACACCAAATACTTTCATAGATTGGCAACTGATAGAAGAAGAAGAAGCTATATAGGAGCTATTAAAGTGCATAGTGAATTAACAACAGATCCTCAGAAGATTAAAGAAGGTATTGTGGAGTTCTTTCAAAATATTTTTCAAAATCAGTCTACAAGAACAGTCTCTATGGATTATATGCACTTTAACACTATTACTGAAGACATGAAAATTCAGTTAGAATGTGAGGTTTCTGAAGATGAATGTCTTTTAGCTATGAAGAATTTAGGACAAACAAAAGCTCCAGGGCCAGATGGTTTTCCTATTAGTTTTTATGTGCATTACTGGGACATTCTAAAACATGATATTATGGGGGTATTTAAAGAATTGCAGGAGAAGAATTTAATAGATTGGAGGCTTAAAAATACTTTTATAGCCTTAATTCCTAAGAAAGAAACTATTGAAGAAATAAAAGATCTAAGACCTATAAGTCTTGTTCATGGAGTTTATAAAATTGTTTCAAAAGTTTTGGCTGACAGGTTGAAGGCAGTTTTGCCAAACTTGATTTCTTCTCATCAAAGAGCTTTCATAAAAAAAAGACAAATTTTGGATGGTGTTTTAGTGGCTAATGAGCTTATAGATTCTAGAGAAAGAATTGGTAAACCTGGTCTTCTAGTTAAAGTTGATTTTGAAAAGGCTTTTGATCATTTGAATTGGGACTTTCTTGATGAGATGTTTGGTCTTATGGGGTTTGGTATCAAGTGGAGGAAGTGGATTAAATGTTGTGTAGAGTTTGTAAGGTTCTCAGTTTTGATAAATGGTTCTTCTGCGGGTTACTTCAAATCAAAAAAGAGAATCAGGCAAGGAGACCCTTTGTCACCATTCCTTTTTCTTTTGGTGGGTGAAGCTTTGTCTTTCATGATTCAAAGAGATCAAGAAGAAGGTTTGATTTCAGATTTTCAAGCTACAATTGGAGGAAAATTGATTAGTCATTTGCAATTTGCAGATGACACTCTAATTTTCTTGGATGCTGATGTTAAGCAAATTAAAAATTTGAGACTTATTTTACTGTCTTTTGAGCAGCTTACAGGTCTAAAAATTAACTTTGCAAAAAGCACAATATTTGGAGTTTCTTATTCTGGTGACCTTACTCAGTTTTCTACTCTTCTTGGTTGTTATTCTGGTGTGCTGCC
The DNA here is from genome assembly GCA_023531105.1 of Papaver atlanticum. NCBI lineage: Eukaryota > Viridiplantae > Streptophyta > Magnoliopsida > Ranunculales > Papaveraceae > Papaver > Papaver atlanticum. The sequence continues at coordinate 2,940,913 of JAJJMB010009041.1, read as the reverse complement.
ATCTACTTACTTGGGATTACTACTTGGTGATAAAAGTGGAGGAGTTGCAAAGTGGGACAAAGTCATTGATAATGTCACATGAAGATTACCAGGTTGGTCAAAAAAAGATTTAAGCAGATCAGGTAAGATAACTTTAATAAACAGTGTTCTAGCCAGCCTTCCAGTCTACTATATGTCTTTATTCGTAATCCCAATCTCAGTTGCTAAAAAGATTGAAAAAATCATGAGGGATTTTTTGTGGCATGATAACAAAGGAAGAAAAAAACTACATCTAGTGAAGTGGACTGCTTTGTGTAAGAGGAAAAATTTTGGTGGGTTGGGTATCAAAAGTCTCAAAAAAATGAATCAATCACTCTTAACTAAATGGAATTAGAGGTTTGCTACTGAGAAAGATGTGTTGTGGAGGGAGATTGTGCATGAAAAATATGGGGATGATCCTCTGAATTGGTTTTCTAAATGTTCTTATGAAAAGTCAGTGTGAAAGGGTATAATGCAGAGTAATTCTTTATTTAGAAGTCATGTGAAATTCAAAGATAAATCTGGTAGTAGTATCAGTTTTTTGATGGACAGGTGGCTTTTGGATGCTCCACTTTTTCTGAAATATCCAAATCTTTTTGCAGTCTCAAGATCTAAAAACAAAACAGTTGCAGATATGTTTAATGCTCAGGAGAATCAATGGAATCTGGTACTTCCAAGAAGATCTGAACTCCAAGATCTGATGGGAAACTTGCAATTGGTCTCTCTTAACTCCAATGCAGAAGATGAAATCTTGTGGAATTTATGTGGTAAGGGTTTGTTTACAGTGAGGTCTACTTATGATGCTTTATCTCAAGAATCCTTTGACAATGAGAAGTCCCATATTTTCAAGTACATATGGAATCTAAAATGTACTCCTAAGATTTCCTTCTTTTTATGGTCTTTGGCTCACAACAGTCTTCCAACTAGAGATATGCTTACAAGGAGAGGCATTGATGTCCCTCAGAGCTTCCTGTTTTGTTCTTGTGATGAAACAGTTAATCATCTTTTTCTCCATTGTGATTTTGCAGTTAAAATCTGGGCTCATTTTAAGCAGAAACTGAATTGGTCATTCACTATGCCTGATGATATATTTACAATGTTGTTTTCTTGGAATGTCAGCTTCAGTTCTAAACAAGAATATCAGGTTTGGTCTTTGATCTCTGTGAGTATTCTTTGGAATATGGCTTGCCAGAAATGAAAGAGTGTTTCAAGACAAAACAATCTCTCCTGTTGTTGTTCAACAAAAGATAAAATATCAACTATTCAACTGGTGTTTAGTATTTCAAGACTTTCATTCCCTCTCTTTTCAAGATGTAATTTCCATCTAGGCGAAAATCTATTTCGATTCCATGTAATTTAAGAAGTTGTCTGTAACTTTTTTGTATTTTTTTGTTTCTTTTCTTTGTACTCTTGGGGGTTGTACAAGCCTTTTTGTACCCTCTCTTTTTTGATTAATATATTCTTCTTTACCGATAATTTTTTTTTACGAGTCATATGGCTACGACTTCCCCATTATCGAACACGATACCCTCTCACAAGCTACATGGGTCAATTGATGACTCCAACCATTTCTTTACAAGACTTTTCCCCTTATATGTCTCTCAATATTACGTAATCATGGATGGTCATGTATATATTTAGTCGAGATAGATAGTCTCTAGAGTGAACATAAAAGGCACATTTAATTTTTTGAAAACTCAAAAGACACATTAATTCAAGTCAATTTTATGCCCACATAATTAGATCATTAGTGCCTAGTATAACTACCTACAGATTTGTTTCGTTTCATTTTCCTCGTACGAAGAAGGTACCTTATCTCAAAACCAAAGTATATTTGTAAGCAATAACAAACACCATATCATTTATTTATTTTTTATTTTTTTACTAAAAGGCCTTAAAGCGGAAAAAAACAATTATTATTGTAATGACCCGTCCCTTCACCGATACTGTCCCCACTTAGCCACTGCGGTTATCCGGCAGTGTGGGGTTTTCAACGGCACTACTGCGGTCATCCAGCAGCAGCTTCCCGAGAGGTCACCCATCCCGTGACTACTCTCGGCCGAGCACGCTTAACTGAGAAGTTTTTTCCCACAACTAGTCAAGTGTACTAATCAGGCCTCGGTGTTAGTAAAGGAAAAATCATTACCTATATTCCATTCCATCGGCGAACCACTGCAGTAATCAGGGTATTACAATACCACCACCTTAAATTGGAGCCGTCCTCGGCTCTAGAATATATTCGTAAGCCCAGATCTCCGATGTTCCCTTACCCCTCATGAGAAGCACCTGGACCAACCCCGTCCAGCGTATCTTCCCACCCTCAGCAGGTGATTCGTCGTCGGCTCTGATATCATTTGTAATGACCCGTCCCTCCACCGATACTGTCCCCACTTAGCCACTGCGTTTATCCGGCAATATGGGGTTTTCAACGGCACTACTGCGGTCATCCAGCAGCACCTTCCCGAGAGGTCACCCATCCCGTGACTACTCTCGGCCGAGCACGCTTAACTGAGAAATTTTTTCCCATAACTCAGTCAAGTGTACTCATCAGGCCTCGATGTTAGTAAAGGACAAATCATTACCTATATTCCATTCCATCGGCGAACCACTGCCGTAATCAGGGTATTACAATTACATCTCACCATCTTAGTGGCAGCTCTGCCAATGAAACCAACACTGAGCATATTCGTAACTACATGGGGGAGGATGATCATTCCACACTCCTGCCATCTTCTTGGCCGCTCCAACTTTTTCCAGTAAGCCTGCCACGAAATTAGACTCTCGATATCTTTGTTCGATTATAATGTCTTCAAAATCTGATTTCAACGTTTCAGTATCCTTTGACAACCTCCACAAAACCTAAGGAGAAATAATCTCTTGATTGCACAACTTCACATTAAATATAGAGTCACTCTTTATTTCAATTTTCTTGATTCCTAAGTGTCTAGCCAACAACAACCCATATCTGATTACCCATACTTCTGGCACATTGCTGTGATATGTTTCATAAATAAATCTCTGAAAACACCACTCTCTCCTCTAATGACTCTACCAATACCTGCATAGTCATTTTGGTATGAATCCCCATCACAGTTTAACTTGAAGTAACCTTGTCTTGGGTGAACCCAAGGAACATCAATCTCCATAACTTTATGTGTGATGGACCGAAAAATTACCCCTAACGCGTTGCAAATGCACGTTCACTTGCCTTTGTAGACATGTTTGGCAAGCTTGATGCAACTTTCACACTGTTCCAACTTACCCTTGTTCTGCGAAGGGTTTAAAGCCATAAAGGCTAACACCCATACATTCTTGCATGCATAACTGTCTTTCGAGTCTTGTCCAACCATAGTACATACCTTGGACTTGCGCATAGGGCCTTTTCAAGCCTATTCCAACTCCGCTACTTAGCTTAGGCATTGCTAAAAGCATGCACTGATCTTGCTCGTGCCAAGGGTGCATCATTCAAGCTTATGTCGTACTAGCCTTGCGTCATCCTTGTGGTGCTTATGCAATCTCGCCCTTACTTGCATACATATATAAAATTGTTTCCTGGACATTCCCAATGCGTTATTGGCGCACACCTACGTCTAACGACTTGATACGAAGTAATTCCTAGTTCGACATATCTAAAACGTGCAAGAGTCAAGATCTAAAAAAGATCCAAAGAGGTAAGTTTTACAAATATCAAATTTAAGAATAACATGTATTGTTGAGATCTCTCCTTTAGTAATTGGGGACCCGGCTGATACGATGCTTAGAAATGTTATTGCTTGTGAGAAATCATACAATGGATGTCGTGATATGAGTTGTTATGTGCATTCAAGTAATGGAAACCAACTTGCCTCATTAAATATTGCAACAATCATTTCTTGTATCACATTGCCTATCCAGATGATGTGAGTTACCATAGTGTCGCAATCACCTCGCAATTAGATGATATGAGCGACAACTTGTTGGACCATCAATGCTTCAACTCAGTTTAACGACAAGCAACCTGGTGGATGCCTACGTACCCTCCTTTGTACCTTCAAGGGATCAAGCACTGATCGTAGTTCATCAGTTTAGCGACAAGCAACTTCAGCCAAATCGTTTGCAAGGTCTTGGCCGAGCAATGCCAAATATGTATAAGACAAAGGGTCATTGGCAAATGATGCGTAAGAATGTGCATCATTGGTCCTTTCTATTGCACCATGTTGGTGCATCACTAGTTCTCAATGCCGCAACTCTGATGCCTAAACATCATATATACTAAACTATGAAGCTTTAGGCATATCTCTATTATATGCACCTTCAACCAACTTACCCCTCCCTATATATGTCTTAATGACATTTCTACAACTAAAAGTTGTCAAGGACTTTGACATTCACCGAGTACCAATTTTACTAATCATGAACGTTGCCAAGGCCAAGTCCCATGTAGCGCCATGATAAATGTGTTTCCGTTCTGGCTCACTGACCAACCCGGATGTTGCGGCATGACGGAGCTACATTGCCTCGTCCAACATGCTCTGGCATGTAGCGTCATAGTGGTGCAATATTTTCTCTTGGCGGACACAACCTTAGTAATGCACCATCGTGGCGCTACTTTGCTCTGGGTCAGCCATCCAACTGGCGTGATGCACTATCGGGATTTTTTAGTTAAAAAAGTTGTCTAAATTCCTTGATTAGTTCGAACAATTTGTAATGATATACATTATAACAAAAGTATAAAAACTGGAGAGTTTTTTTCTAATATAATTAAAAAAATTATGTATTAGATTTATTGGAAAAAATATTGTACCAATTTTTCGAGGGACATGTCTAATAGTTTGGGATATTCCATTTCATTTTCTATCAAGTTAATATAATGTCCTTTCATTTGGGATGTGTCCACTAAATAAATGGGGCATGTTTTTTCATTTGAGACATGTCATATGTAAAAGAAATGATACACATCATAACATATGATTTCTCTCTTTCTTCCCGGCTCAATTGTTTTTCCAAAAAACATACCCAAAAAGTTTTTTTCTTTAATTTATTTATCCACTTGAGCCTAAATTTTCTCGATTCTGGATCTAACTTTTGGATTTACCGAGTAAATCCAGGTGAAGTTATTAGTATTTTGTTAATAGTCTATAATTTAGTTATAAAGTAGGTTACTTAATAGTGGGACGGAGGGAGTATATATTAAATAAATTCTGATCCCTATTTTGGGTGATTACCATCGTATGTTAGGTTTCTTATTTTATATTTCAATCATAATTTCATATAGCTTCAAGAGTGTTTCTATCGACTGCTACAATTGCTTTAATTATATTTTCGAGGGAAATCTATATCGGCTTAACGTAGATCTAAATTCTTATTAAGATCCATGGGTACTGAACATAATAGTCGTTTCGATACTGTGCAAACTACTTCTTTGTTATGGGAGCATTGAATCTTGATGAACATAAAAAAAAAATCTCGAAGAAGAAGAAGAAATCGTTTTTGAAGATGAAGAATTCAAATGGTGGAATCTAAAAATTCACACCATCCCTCAAACATTGTCGATCTTCTCAACGAATTACATGTACTTAATACTTTGGTTTTATTGTATTTGTTCATGTATTTCAACTTTAATATTCTTGATCTCTATATGCCCCCTTTTATATAATATATGAGATTGGAAGACCTTCTCTTGTCCTTTTGAAAAAAAGAAATACAATGTAAGCATAGATTAAATTGATTGTGCTGCCGCAATATCAGCTTAAATAATTCTCCTTTATACACGACCTATTGATTGATTGATATAAAAAGAATCTTGTTACTTGAACAACTGAGTAACAACTGCTTGACCGCAATTCTGACATGGCAATGATATGGTGCATAGTGGATCTTTGCTCTTAACACGTCGCATCTATTAAAATAAAATAAAATAAATACTGAACAGTTGAGATAAAACTAGAGTTTAGGTTCTTCCGAAACTTACTTCTCTTTCCATTCTTTATTTCTTCATGGCAAAATCAAAATTGAAATCCCAGATTAATGTTCAATCCCCTTGTTTCAGTAATATCATAAGGTTTCTCCCAAATAACTCTTGAGATTTTTTTTATGGATTTGTTATTTTTGCGAATTATTATGGATGATCAAAAATAAACGAACAATCAAGTTTAAAAATTATGATTGTATGAACAATCAGGTTTAGAAATAACGAGCTTTTTAAAAATTAAAGGCTAGGTTTTCTTTTTATATTGCTTTTGATTTATATGAATAGCTTTATCTCAATGAAGATGAATTAGTTACTGTAGTTTTCCATCAATGGCGGACAACCTGATAGAAGTGAAGATTTTGGGAGCATAAGAGAAAAAAAATCAAAATAGAGAATTGCTTGTTCGTGAACTTGATTTATCTCATCATAGGAAGAATTTTAATCTAGGTTATCTAATTTTTATATGTTTAAATAAAACAATTGACTGTGGAAAATGATTGCAAATAGTTTCGACGAAAAATAAAAACTAATTCTTACTTATTATTGTTTTTTTCTCTCTTTAAATTTACAGTGACGTGGAACAACCGGAAATAATCTCTTTGTGCCACAGAAGAGGCCATATCAGAAACACTGCTACTTTAGCGATTATTCAGCTGGCTATATAGGTAGCATTTTTAATATAAAAACTTACCGGCATTATTTAAGATGTTTCCAAACACTCAAATTAAGGATTTAAAAATGTAGACATGATTTTTGATGACTATAAGTGATCTAGAGATTATTTTAAGTGGCCGGCCAGTAACAATATTTGTGTGTGAGCAAATGTTAAGAGATTTGTCTCATTTAAGCTGTACTGGATTTTCCATATGTTTCCAAGATTAAGTCACTGTCTATACCCTAATTTTATAACAGGAACTATATTAATCAAACCATTAGTTAAACAAAATCAAACCTTATGTTAAGATAAAATAAGTATAAGCTAATTGTTCATATTAGAGCTTGGCATCTTAAGAAGGTAGTCCATTAATAATAAAAAATGTACTGTATCAATGATTTCCATTATTAACTTATTATGTCAAATATTAGTTTTATCGAAGGTATACTTACACATGAAACATGGCAGTGCAAGGGTGTTCTATGTCGGCATCAACATGGGAACCATGTCTATGTCTCCCCCGCCCCCTCATCTTAAACTATATAATATGTGATGATTAATATTTGGTGGAGGTTAAATAGATTATTATAATTCTTTTTTCTTTTCTTTTTTGGTATCAAATCACATTTCAGTTCATTCAAACCAAAATAGTGAATACATGATTGCTTACAAGATTATCAAAAACACTAAAATACAAGTTAATCAAAATCTAAATACAAATGATGACACCAATTGTAAATGCACCGTGAAGAGAAAGAACCATGAACCGAAAAGATATCCAATTTTCATAGATGTAATAATGATGAATGATGGTATGAACCGGAATTAACTCCGACCATTTAAAATAATTATCTTCTTTAATAAGAGATGCTCCAAAGGAGTATTTTTTTACCAAAATCTTGTAGATCCAAACGAATCCGCCCTATATCCCTCTTGTTGAAGATGAATCTAAAACGTGTTGAGCACAATCGTTGATGTTCTTGATGAATCGAGAATAGCAAGTCAATAAACACTATGGAGATTTGAAAGAACCGCTATTATAACGAATAGAAAATCGTCCTAAACACGAAGAAAATATCGCCTAAATAGCGAAGAATTGTGCCCTTAGACACCAGAAACAACAAAAATAAAACCTAAAAACCTAAATCAAAATACTTTTATTCATAGAAATCTAAAAACAAGATCTGAGCAAGAAGAAGAAAGAAGCTCTAAGGGTTTTTTTTTTCCTTTCAGGAAAGAGGAAGGAGATAAGGAGGATTTGAATCTTAATCGAATGTAGTATATGTGAAGGTAAAATGTTTATAAAATAAGTAACTTATTTAAACACCCCCCCTTTTTTTGTCATTTTCCCATCATATATTGGCTTAATAATCCAATCAGAATTCATATGTAGCGGGAAAAATTCATCCTCTTAACAGGCATTAGGTTGTGGCATCTATGGAAGTTTAGGTGTTTACTGATTTTTAAGAGGACTAAAGTTCCAGAATCCCATTCATATACTTGTTAACATCATTAAAAAATATATACATGTGTGGTAGAATTCCTTTGCAAGTAGTGATAGACTGGGTCAAAGAACACAACAGGTTGTGGATAGGAATATGAATTGGAGCAGACCATCTTTTCCTTTTCAAAAGATTATTGATGCCAGTTTCCATAATAGTCCTAAATCTGCTGGGATTGGGCTAATACTTCGTATTGATGCAGGTTTTTACAAAGGAACAAACGGAGTACAAGCAATTGTGTCGCATAAGAAGGACAAGCAAAAACATTAGGTGCGGTGGAAGCAATTTATGGGCTAAAAAGATGAATATAAATCATCTGCTGGAGGGAAATAATTTGAATGTAGTTTCAGCCATAAACGGAAAAGCAACGACAGTTGAATAGACAACTAATTCAGTGATCCTAGACTGCATAATTCTTTTGTCAAGTTTTCGTAGTTGGCAGTTTAGCTTTTATCAATCCGGCAAACTTGTTATGATCTTAATTTGCTTGGGATGGATACTTTCCTTTATGGTCATAAACGACAATTGAGGAAGACAACGTAGTTTAAATCGAATTTTAATAAAACTTCTTTTTTATTAAGAAAATGTAGTTGTACCAAATTATCAACTTATGATGACTAGAATTCCAAATTATCAATATGTGTTTTGGCGTTTTCTATTTTAGGGGAACTTGGTGAAGATACAATGACCTTTTTGAAGAGACTAAAGAACTGCTTAGCAAGCAAGCACTGATGCAAATGGTAGACTAGGCAGTTTTTTGTTCCATAGAATAGGTGTGGCTATTCAAAAGGGTGAAGGAGCTCAACTTGTCATGAGACTCTTGTCTAACTTCTCGTAAAATTAAAATAATTATTTTATTTTAAATATATTTTACTATGACGCAATATTTTTTATTATTTGTTTTTGGTTTTTTATTATTTATTTTTTAAAATTATGTTATTATCTGAACTTATGATTGTTATATAATTTTTTGGTCTTTTTAGTTTTTATTATTACACAATATATCTTCTTAATTATGAACACTTAATTGGGGGATATTTTATTGTAGCTGCCGCCATTGTTTTTCAATGCCGGCAATCCATCGACCATGCCGGCAGATATCCCCCAATTAAAAAAAAATCCCCTAATTTGGTGTTCTTATGGTTCTCTCTTTTTTTTTCTTTTTTTTACACAATCAGATATATTTTTAGTTTTTAAACATAATTTTTTTTAAGTATAAATGTCATTTTATTATTATTAAATATTCAATTTATATTTTCTTATTGTTTTTGTTCTTGATCTTTTTGATTATTAATTATTAATTTATTGTTATTATTTTAATTTAGATTTTTGAAAATTTGTCTTTTTAATTATTATTATTCATTTCAAAAAGATATTTTTTGTACATTTTTTTCTTTTTATAAAAATATTCTTATATTACTTAGTTTTCTAAAACTTATTATATATATATATATATATATATATATATTTCTATTTTATTTATTTACAACTTTTATTTTTCTTGTAACTAGATTTTAAACTCAAAATCACATCTTTGAATTGCATTCACAATATATTCATGCCAAACACCGAACATTGAGCTACATGTAGTTTTTATGCATGTATAATTGCCGATATCATGCAATGCTAACACCAGTATTCGCGAGTGCCAGTTAATTAAAAGGGTTCTAAAATTTATATAAAACAAAGTATTTGTCGGTTTGTTTTATATGAACTATGGTACAATTATCGGTAAAATTAAAACGCTGAATTAGAAGGGCTCTAAAATTTATATAAAACAAAATATTTGTCGGCTCGATTTATATGAACTTTGGTACGGTTGTTGATAAAATTAAAACAAGATAAAAACGAAGGAAGAAATTTAAAAAAATAATGGAACCATGGGAAATAAATGCGTCATGTGCAGGGAATGCAATGGAGCACAAAGAAAAGAAGTAAGCTCACCCACTTGTCTTCTAGGGGTTATTAAATACAGTGTGTCAAGAATTGCGGCTTTTTCATTTAAGTCTCGAACTGATGATATTTCTTAGAAAGTTACTCCTATTGAAAACCGAAATGGTTGTCAGTTAGTTTGTTGATTTGTGATTATTACAATATGACTTTTGACTCCATTCCAAACTTATTACCCATAGCTTATTGAGTATCGTAGCTTATTATGCTACAAGCAGTTTAGTAGTTTGGGATTGGTGTTTTTACGGATTTTGACTTCTTCAACTTTTTCTCAAGAAAAAGTAGTTCTCAGCTCACTTCTTATAAGCCCATAACCTATGACAATGAGACTCAGTAATAAGTCAGGTGAGGACCCATTCTTAATTGATATACTAGTACACCATTAAGAAGTCTGACTGACTCGGTCTAAAACCTTGACTTGACCTGGGTGACTCGACTTGTAGACTCCCATCCTCGCAAAAACCGTAGACTCCAACGTATATTTGGAGGTGCAAGTACGTAAGTTTACATACGTGATCCCATCGTCCTACTTGTGTGCGTAGAAGAGTATTAAAATTCACATTAAGATAAATCATTTTTCAGTTTATCTTATAAAATTCTAATGCGATTTTTATTAGTAGAAGCTTGGAAGAGGGCAGGACTGCAAATAAATGTGTGGCTTCCATGGAGCTGGATTTCAAAGCGAAATGCTCACTTTTAGTACCACTTTTGGTTAAGGAACACATTACAGATAGATGCTGAGATGACACCCACTTGAAAATTTTCCTAGTTGTATGTTTCATATTGTGTCAATTATTACCGAATCAAAGTGTTATGTTCCTGAGTTACTTCATTTGGCAACATTGCCAAAGAAGCCATATACACAAATAGAAATTAACGTTTAATCCCAAATTAGTTGGGCTTTAGACAGTCTAGTCCTGTCCCCTCAAGCCTAGTATCAGGAGGTCCAAATTTACATAATTTGAAACGAGTCGGTCCTTTTATAAACGATTTAGTCCAAAACTCTTTTTTTCATGTCAGTAATACCCATCAACCAAAGGACATTTCCATTTTCATCATTTAGTTTCTGTTTCTTCTCTTACGCCGAAACTCGAAACAACTCTCTCAACTCTCCGAGAACAAATCCCTAAAACTTAATCTCGTCTCAGTGAAAATTAGATCCCTAAACATACATCTGTTAATCAAACAAATACGTTAATCAAATCAATTCAACTTGAATAGCCTAGATTGTCATCATCAGTACATTTTCTTGAAGATTAAATCGAAATGGAGGGGAATAGATAACGAGATCCAGTTTTAGTAAATTAAATTGAAGATTTCGTCATTGAAAGCCATTTGAAAGGTAAGTTTAAACTACTCTTAGTGTTTAATTTGTGATCGCGTTAATTTATTGATTCGAAATCGATTTTAGGAAGAAAAAAATTACGGTTTCATAAACCTAATTACTTCGATTTCAGTTGGAATTTCTTATTCGATTCGTGGTGAGAGTTTAGATTTATAATTATCTCATGTTAATATTTGTTTTGAGAAAAAAAGATCTTCAAAAATTCCACAAAATTTCTTATAGATCATCTCTATGAAGTTAACATGGCTTTCGATTTATCTTGTTTCAATATTTTGATTCATTTGCTTCTGTTTCAATTTTGTGATTCCTTTGCTTTAATGGTATTAAGTATCTCTGTTGTTTACATTTCTTGTATGTTTGTAACTAGTTGCATATGTTAATACCAAATGACATCGTGTAAACCATGTTGTAAGGAGTTACAAGGCCACCTCGAGCTTTGATAATTATGTCATCAAAGTCATCATCTGCCTTACCTTATTCATAAAACCTTGCTCAGTTTAGCTTGCTAATTTTGTGCTGTATGATTTGGCATGGTTTCATTGGAAGAGTACAAGGAAGTATGGTAATGATTCTGTTCAGAAGCATGATTTGGGTTTTCTCACCGGTCATTTATTTTCTTATATTAAATTTACATTAAAATAATAGATTATGTGTAAGTTCTTAGAGAACCTTTGTTATTAATTGGTTTGGCTAAAGAATCAGGTTAACTAGAGTTTTGCGTAACTATGTCAGTAAAGTCCTCTTGTGCATTTTATAATTTATCACCTGTATTACAAGTGTACATATTAGTACATCTTAAATACAAGTGTATATATTGGTGCACCTGTTATATGGTGATTTAGAGGAGTATTTGAAGTGGTTTTAGCTGAGAAGAACAAAGACGTTTGTAGCTTTAGCATCTGGTATGATTGGGTTTGAATTTGTGTTGGATTTGGACTAAATTCTTGAGCTGAGAATCAGTCAAAAGAAGTTGTGGCCAAATTTATTTGTGTGGGTATTTGCCATGAGTTCTGGTAGCCGTATTGGATATATTGAGATGTTTTTAGCGATCGGTAAGAACGGAAGAGCTAGGTACAGATTTGTTTAGGAAGAGGTGAGTTCTTGCCAATAAATCAGTGAAGGTGGTATCTTTAGGTTGCTGGTTTGCTACGGAATTGGTGGTCTGTTTTAAAAGGATTGGAACTGGTTTTGAAGGCAAGGAAATGAGGGAACGTAGGCTGTATATTTTGGCTTAACCTTGGTTCACATGACAAAGAAATGAGCTTGTATAATGAAGTTAGTAATTTCCGTCCAATAAATATTGTTAGTATTAATTATTTTCCCTAGTTTTTTTTTTAATATAATTTTTACTGTTAATAAATCATGAGCAAACAGCTCAAACAAATATAAATTAATGAGAAATTTGTAGGGTTCAGGGAAATGTTAATGTTCTGTGATGGAAATTTCCAGTCCATAACGTACTAAAAATGAAATTTGCAGGTAGTCACATACATGGATAAAAACCTATCGTAACTATGTGGAATTTGTATCTAGGGAAAATTATGTACCAACTGATACTAGATAGATCTAGAATACGCGCCAACTGGTATAGCTGGATATGTCTTGCAGTCACGGACTAACAGTACAGGGATTATGTACTCAACTTGACACTTTCATTTTTCCCACCACAATCAAATGCATTCTTTTAATCTCTTTCGATCTATATCTTAATTTTCACTTTTTTTTTTGTTTAGCACAATTTGCAATGTAATAGGTGTACTGTCATGTAAATTCAGCTGTCTACGTTCTTATTATCTTCTTCATGTTCATCGCATCACGCATATTACTATGTACTATTGTTTCATTATTTATCATATAAGTACCTTTTCGCTTGGTATAAACATATTTTTAATTTTGGGTTCATATTCTCTGTGTCTTTATGCAGCTGAGACAGGAACTTGAAGAACTTCAGGTTCACTACATGCTACACACACTGAGGCACGATGGGAAATCAAAACTGGCGTTTTCAAGATTCAGCAGCTGCATAATGCTTATGGCTTATGGAGCGTATCTCGTTTTCCAGTTTTTCTGTCACGAGCACTTATACGAGGTTGGACTCTTTAATGCTTTCATAAATCTTATTTTTTTTCTTCATATTGTGGCAGTTTTAGTTATCCTTATAATAATTTTTATCTTTTTACACATTTCTTACACTATTCTGTATTTACTATCTAACTTTTACATCTAATAAAGTATGATCCCTAATCCAACACATTATACGCAGTACGTGGCACATTTAGTATGTCTAGTATAAATCAGTTGTTACATATTTGACTGGATGGTCTTCCTTAGTGCTTCTCACTATACAGGAATTTAGCATATGGTATTATTAGCTTTATAGCTTTGAGTAGAATATGATTTTCAGCTGTTTTGATATTGAATTGGTAATGTGTACATAATTGTACACATGTTGACTCTTAATGTGTACATACTTGTACACCTTGTACACATGTTGATCGTTAATGTGCAAATAGTTGTACACCTGTTGATCGGGTTAATGTGCACATAATTGTACACCCGTGGATTGTTAAAAAGTTGTTGTTTTCAGGTTCTAAAATTTGGTATGATATATTTTCAGGGAGCTGTACAGTAAGGAAGATAATATTAACTTAATCTGAATGGCTATTTGTGTTTCAGGTTTGGTAATTCGAATCTACTCTTTCGATGGGACTAGGAATGAGTTCAGTCTCGAAACCAAGTCTACTATTGTTGCTGCGTTGGCTACTAGGAGTTTGGAAGTTGAAGTTAAAGTCACCAAAGCTCAGATTCGGGACACCTCTATTCAAGAAAGGTTAGTTTTTTTTTTCCCTGTATGAAAATATTTTGTTATTTATCCAAAGTAATAAATAATTGAAACCGTGTGTAATCAAGTTAATGAAATCAGAAGTACCAGCTATTACAAAAATTATTAGTAGGAAAGAAATGTTGCAGTATTATGTGCAAAATCTAGATCCTAATGAAGAGGCATCTGCATCTATACGAAGTTATAACTTAGTAGCACAGATTACACGGTATCACGTTTGTCTTTGTTGTCTATATACTCCATGGTTAGATTTAAACTCATTTGAATTGGAAGAAGTTGCACATGGTACTAGTGTATTATTGACATAACGAGAGAAATGAACAGCCTCAAGGGTATCTACCTAGTACACTTGCATAAATAACTAGGGTATCTACCTAATGTCGAATGAGGCTCGTAAAAAATAAAATGAAATATGAATAGTTCCAGCCGTCGTTTTCTGCAATAGTATCTCTGTATAACATTCTAGATGTAGAGTTATCATCCTTCCGTTCATTTCCGAGTTAGTTAAGAATGCATCGGAAATTCAATGTTAACTGATTGGTACATAAAAATAATTTCAGGGTGAGGAAATGGAGAAACAGATTGGTGCACTAGCATATGTAGAATATTGTTCTAAGAACCAACAGGTAGCCTATAAATATACTACTTTTTCTCTATCGTTTATTGTGGCCTGAAAAATTCAAGTAATTTCTGTATATGATTTGTGTGATCAACAAAAGAATGAATGTTACATCAGTTTCGTTGGGGCGTCAATGTAATTTGATTTTGGTATTGAAATGCAGAATGTGAAGACTGTATTTGACATTGCAATAAAACTAGATCTTCATCCAACTAGTGCACTTGCATAAATAACTAGGGTGTACAAACTAGCACACATATGAAAATTATGACTCCATAAGCTTATTTATGCAAGACTAGAGTGTACAAACTAGTAAACATGCGAAAGTAATGACTCCTTAAGCTTATGCTTACACAAACAACTAGGGTGTACAAACTAGTACACTTGTGAAAAAGAATGACTCCGTAAGCTTATACTTGTGCATAAATTAATAGGACGTACTAACTAGTACACTTGTGAAAATAATGACTCTGTAAGCTTATACTTGCATAAATAACTAGGGTGTATAAACTAGTACACATGTGGATAAATAAATCCGTAAGCTTGCGTTAAAAACTAGGGTGTACACACTGGTGCACCTTGTTCCGTCTCATGAATATATGGCATGTTTTGTGGGTTGATTTTCTGGATTTTGTAGATATGTGCATAATTGGACACCATTTTCCTGTCTTATTGATATATGGCATATTTATTGGTATAGATGTTGGATTTGCTAGGTTTTTGTTATATACTTGTACATAGTTGTAAGCCATTGTCTCGTCTCATGAGTAGATTGCCTGTTTTGTGGGTATGGATGTTAGGTTTTCAGAATTTTTGTAGGTGTGTACATAGTTATACACTATTGTTTGTCTCATGGATTTATTGGCTGTTGAGGTATAAATCAACAACGTTTAACGTCTTCATTTCATATCGATTGATCAAATTAAGATGTTAGTTATTAGATTTGTGTTTTTCTTTTAAATAAATTTGATAAAACTTTCTTGGATTCGGTTTCAAAGATAGCTTGAGATTTTTGCAAGTTTAAAAAAACTAATTCTTGATGAAACCTAAGTTGTTGTTTTACGATATCATGAGATGATTTTAATTCATGCTTGTTGTGTTTAGGTACTTTTCAATGGAGCTTAAAAAGGTGGAGAAAAACAATGGATAGGTTTTGTAGACGTACGATTTTCTGGATTTTTTTATTTTAATAGCATGCTTGCTATGTGTTGGGTTTTAATAGCATGCTTGTTAGCAGTGGTGCTTAGGCGGACGATTCAAGTTGTATATGGTGTTCAAACTGGTGCACCTTGTCTTGTCTTTGGATTTTTTGGATTTTTGTAGATGTGTAATGTTTGTACAACAGTGTAAACTAAGATTTTTAAAAAATGAAAATTATATAGTCATATGGGTACTCTTTTTGTAGATCTCGAAAAGAGTTTTCCGAATATATAAAGTTTGTGAATTTTGGATGAGCGGTTCAAAAGATAAATTGGTTTTTAATTATTTTTATATTATTTAAAGTTGCTGACATTATCATGAGTCACTTTGGACTAAACTGTAAATATTTGGACTAAATTGTAAATCATGAAGGTTATTTATGTATTTTCCATATTTTAAATAGCTTTTGGACTATTCCGTACCTAGTTAACTCGGCCCGGACTAAATTGTACTTTTTAACGCGTTTTCGGACTAAACCGTATTTTTCCCTATACACAACAACGCCATTAATTCTCTCACTATTTATAAGACAATTTTGGCTATCTTATCGGCTAGCACTAGGAATGCTTTTTACCTATGTCGCACTAGTTTAAGAAAAATTTCCCCATCTCAGCCAGCATTTTAGATGCTCCTATAAAAGTCCTTTCTTTTCGTATCAACACAACAAAATTAAAAGAACCTCATCAGAAATTCAAAACATTCACTAAAGAAGAAACTAGATAAAATTTCTTCCAACTAACTGATAAGTGTTGCTTTTTTGCGTCAAAGTTTCAGTTACAGCTGTACCCCTTAATATGTTGCCATATTTGATAAGGCTATGAAAGAGATGCAACTGGTCGGTTTGCACTTAGAAGGCCGACATTAGTAACTTGCCACCGATTCCAAGGTTACACTCAAAATATATTTTTTATATATTCTTTAATAATACTCTAACATATATTACATCTCCCCTCTTTAACCACGGCAAGGATTTCTAAATCCATTAATCATTTTGGTGTATGCATGCATTTTTGGTGTATGTTTTATTTTTCGGCCGTATTTTTATTGATGAAAACACTTTCTGAAATAACAACGTTTTGAAATATATGTCACCTAGTCCTGAAATTAGTAACTCTTATAAGTGTTAAAAGATTAGTACCTAAATATCGGTTGTTAGTTATTTGGGAAGTAAATGCCCGTTTCAAAATCTTGCACCTATAATTCAATTTGTTCATTAGCCGACGTGTAAAGCACGTGCATTCGATTTGTAAAATTAGCAAACGGTGTTTATTTGGTTATTTTTTTTCTTCTATTTAACTGAAACATCTTCTCAAAACACAAATTATTAAACATTATGATTTTTTATATTGGTAAATGGTGCATCTCATAAAAGATTCCAACCATCCAGAGGAAAACAATCACTATCATTTTTTTTTGTCTTTTAGTGGTTAAAATTCATTCGAAGTTGCTTAATGAGGATGATGCAAGAGAAAGAATTCACAAAAATTTCACATGGTTGATGGAGGCAAGATTATTTCTTATTTGTAGTTTGCTAACGACACAATCATTCTTCTTAATGCTTCTAAAACAGAGCCGAAAGGAATGTTTGTTATTTAAGTTATTTTTTAAGTCTTGACCGACTTAAATTGAATTGAGAATAATTCAATAACAAACATTAGTATTGATAATGTAATTGATGATTTAGCTATGAAACGTTGCAAAGTTGCTTCATTACCTATCACCTACCTAGGCATGCTATGACAAGTCGTAATGCTTGTTGTATAGATGGAAAGGAAACCTGCACCTTGGAAACGCAAGTTTATAACTAAAGCAGGTAGGATGACGCTTATATTGGAACTTCACTAGAGAATATGCCTAACTATTTCTTTGAAGATTTCCTATCTAGTGGAAGACAAGATAAACAACATTGTACATAGATTTGTTTGGGGATTAATGAAGGAAAAAATAAGATGAGTTGAGTGTGGAGCAAGAAAGTATGCAAGCCTAATAAACAATGGGGACTGGGCATCCAATGTTTAAGATCAGTTCACAAATCTCTCCTAGATAAATGGCTATGGAGATATTCCAGAGCGAAGTATGCTCTTTGGAGAAGAATAACCCATGAGAAAAATTGGAGTAATCTTATACTTTTTATTTTTGCAAAGCTTAATATACCTATTGGTAGGAGCATGTGGATAATTTTTTTGAAGACGAGAACAAACTTGTAACTATATGTGAACTTGAAGGTGAACAATGGGGATGCAACAAGATTTTGACATGATTGGCGGTTTGATAGTCAAGCTCCTAGTTAAACCGAAAAAACCTTGATTCTACAAGATTAGTCTGCATAAGAATATAATAGTTAACTATCTTTGTATGCACTCTGGTTGGAAACCTTGAATTCAGGAGAATAATTATTGATGATTAAAGTATCGATCTACTAGAACTGAGATATGACATCAGGAACATCGTCTTAATAAGGGATAATGATGCTTTGGAAGGAAATTTCTTGGTTGTCAATCTCTACAACATTTATATCAAGAAGGATGGTGACTTTAGCTTCATCGACAAGCTCTTCTTGCCTAAGCTTTCCCGTAAACTATAGTTTTTTACAAGAGAAACTTTACACAATTATATCCCCACTAGCTAAAGATGTTGCAACACAAAGGGGTTTCGATCGTTACTACTATCTGTCCCATATTGCAATAGGGGGACATAAACCATTAACCACATATTCCGTCATTGCATTTTTTCATCCAATTTGAATCTATTTCACCAGTTCATGCGACATATATTGGCCAAGTGCAACCTACATCAGGTAACAATTTGAAGCTTGGAACATTAGAAACCTTTGGACACTGCAAATTCATTTGTCCTCTCATTTATGCCATGATGTGGGAATCCTATAAGAAAGAAATTGACGTAATCATGGATGGAATTTTGATAAAACAATTACTCATTTTGTGGTCTCTTGTTGATGACATTTTAATGGTTTCTCAAATTTTATGTCTTGTCTTGTATGAAAATGTTATTAAGTGGTAAGTTATTTCTTTATCTTACTTTGATCAGCTATATTTACCCTGTATATATTTTTCTTCTTTACTATAAACTTTCTTTAAAAATAACAAAAAAAGTGTGAATCATCATTATTTGATTCAACTGAATCTAAGTGTGGAATTAAATTCTTAACGATAAAATTACTGATAACTTTTGAATACATTTAGATATGCTCAGTCAAGTTACTGGAAATTTTTGAATATACTTAGATATGCTCAGACGAGTCACGTCCAAAATTGCACTCTATTCAAATACGACAACATCATAAATATAAACATAGCTAAAATTGCAAAAGGTTTAATATCTCGGAAACGAATCAGATACCGAGTCAGACTCAGATCACGAGTCGGCAGAAAAAAAAAAAAAAAAAAAAACCAAAGATACAAGTAGATCGAATATTCCAACGTATTTATGCAAAAGTTGGTTAACATTAATCAGTAAAAATGAACGCGCAATTAGTTACCAAAGTGAAAAAAAAAAAAAACTAACAAAAATGAAAATGAATTTCTTTCTTCTTCGTCTATTTAATTAAATAAATTTTGGTGTTCGCTCGTTGATCTGGTCCCGCGGAAATCTCTCTCTAACTTTCTCTCTCTTGTTTTCTTCTTCTTCTCTCTCTGGTAAAACCAAACCTCTCTTTCTCTGAAAGAGCTTCATCTCAAAACATTGATTTCTTGTGCTTCCTCCTTCTCCAAATCATTCATTGTCTATATAAAGTTTCAGAGACCGAGAGAGTCATAGAGACTTCTTCTTGTTTCGGGGAATGTTAGAAATTCTGAGTTGACCTTATCATTTAAATAGAGTAATGAAATTTGATCCGTCTCTTCTTCTTCTCCAAGTGGTCGGCCTCCTTCATCATCATAATAACAATACCATTTTGAGGATATCAACTTAGAGTCTCAACATTTTGAATGCAGTTTCAGATAAAATCAACCCTTTTCTCAAACAAAGGTAACAACACCAACCAGTGAATGCAACCTTTGTGGACTTTTTAATCTATAAACTATTCTATATACATCATATATATAATTATTTTTTTCTGAAGAAGAACCAATATCTTTTGATTTGAAGAAAATTGTTTATTTTTTTTGTTCTAATTTGGTTTATTTTCTGTGTGTTTGAAGATTATAGTTACAGAATATCATCATCAACGTCATCAATGTCTGCTTTAATAGCACGAACAGGGCGACATAGGCAACGATATGAGAACGATTTTCGCCTTGTAGCTGGGTAAGTCATTTTCCTTTTCTAACTTTTCGCTCTCACTTTTGACTTGTTTCATCATTTGTCTTGCATTTTCGACTCAATTTTTGTGTGTAATTAGGATTATTCAACTGTGTTTTTTTGGATTTTTGAAAGTCCGGTTAACGCGATTACCGTGTTTATTGTGTAATTTGGATGGTTCGATCAATACTGTTTCAACGCGTTGAAAATTTTGGCTTGTAGAAATTGTTGTTTCGTGCCGTTTTCTTGAATTATTGATCGAGTGTATAATAGGATTAAGCTCATGTCGTTGTTCCGCGTTGTCACGATTCACACCACAAGACTAAGTCTTCCTTTCAGATGAGAAGTACGTATTTTTCAATCCTGTCAATTTGTGTCTGTTGCAAATTGCATTACTTTAAAATTTAGACCACTCAGGGGTTTAGATGAGAACATGGGGAAATTATTGAACCTCAGTCCTCTCCGAATGAGATGTACGGAATCTGAAAATTTAACGTAATATGAACATTTCTGATGTATTGTCTTGAGGTGTATGTTTGTAATTGCCGTCCAAACAAGCAACTCTGGTTGTAGCTAATTCTACTTTAAACGTGAACAAACTTGTCAATGGAAGTTCGGATCTTTTGGTGAAATTCTACGGGAATAGAAATCCACAAAGGGATGAAGTTTCTAGGCCGAGACTGTGTGGGTGATGTCATTTTCATGTGCTTCTTGAGAGGTTAGGATATCGATATCTAACAGTCATCAAACATGTGATATCCAGGGCAATTTGTTCAACTGTTCTCTGTGAATCTGTTTGTACTAATTAGTTGCAATAAACAATAAGGGACAGGATAAAAAGAGGAAAATACTTCTTTATTTTCTAAAAAATGTAGTTGACTTTTATATGAATCCTTCTTTTGGGAAAAAAAATAAAAATGCATAAGGCTTCCAGACAGCTATCTTTGCAATATCCACAGGCAGGAATCTTTTGGTGATGATGTATTCATGTTTAATTTCCTACCCAGTAATCGTGTGTTAATTATTTCTCTGTATCTGGTTATTACTGCATCTATGTTCGACCACATTATCGGGAATCCTTGCTGATTCTCTTATCATAAAACACAAACAGGTGTATTCCATACAGAATCAAGAAAGATGGTGAGGATGACACGGTTGATTGCGAGAGTAGGTTGGAACTTCTTATGGTGTCATCTCCTGATCGAGAAGACCTTGTTTTCCCAAAGGTATGTATTTGCCTGTTTTCTCTATGTTATCTTTATTGTTTTTTTTTTTATAAA
Source organism: Papaver atlanticum (assembly GCA_023531105.1). NCBI lineage: Eukaryota > Viridiplantae > Streptophyta > Magnoliopsida > Ranunculales > Papaveraceae > Papaver > Papaver atlanticum. The sequence continues at coordinate 2,919,292 of JAJJMB010009041.1, read as the reverse complement.
ATTATTGAGACCGTGTCAAGGATTGCAGCACCTGGAGTGTTATCTGACATTCTTTCATAATTTGATTTCAGGGTGGATGGGAGGATGATGAGACTATAGGAGAAGCCGCATGTCGTGAAGCCTTGGAGGAAGCTGGAGTTAAAGGAATACTAGATGTAAGCTCATCTTCTTGATTATGATACTAGTAGCAGTTCTACACTCTGCCTGTTGGGTAAAGAAGACAGAATGATATTTTCTTGTAAAAGTTATGACTAAAGAAGACAGAATGATTTGGGGAAATTCAATAGTTTCCTTGGGCTTGATGGTGGACGAGCTCTTTTGTTCATTAGACTTTGTTCAGACTCTTCCAGAAGAGATTTGTGTTCATTTTGCCCGGATCACCTACTTAAAGCTCGATTTTTCGTGTACAATGCATCAAAAATTATTTCTTCTCACTCTTGATGTTTTGTTTTACTCTTCTGTACAGGAAAGTCCCTTGGGAATGTGGGAATTCAAAAGTAAGAGCAGGCAGAATAGCTGCAGTACGGAAGGATCTTGCAGGGGTTACATGTTTGCATTGGAGGTGACTGAGGAACTTGAAACCTGGCCAGAGGAGGATAACCATGGCAGAAGATGGGTAAGTCCACCAATGCTTGAATTGTTATTGGTTTTGATTTACCAATGTTTATGCCGTTGAACTTGTTCTTTCAAAAAAAATAAAAAAAATATGTGAATACGCTTTGTCTTGGAAGATAATTTTGTTAATCTCCTTCTATCCATGTATAAGCAGCTAAGTGTCGGAGAATCATTCAGACTCTGTCGATATGAGTGGATGCGAAGAGCTCTAAACGTGTTTTTAGCAGTGTTGTCAGAACTGGGCAAATATGAAATGAAAGAAGATGAATTGACTGAACTTGACGCTACTAGTGATGCAGTTTCTGTCGCGGATGTTGTCATGGGCGACCATCAAATAAGGTCTCCAAGCTGTTTTCTAAAATCTTCTGGGTCCCAGCAACTTGGCGGTGAGTCTTATAATTGCATTGTCTTGGGATGACAATGATGACAACCCATCATCTCATCTGAGAATTTCGCTTCTCCATCGATTACCTCGACCCAGCAGCAGAATTAATAGATAAGCCCTTCTTCTTATGGTTCTACTCTGTTCGACTCGTTTTGTACCGGACATATTATTTGTAGTCGCAATTGTAGAAACTAGGTTGTGGGAGGTCACCTATTTTGTTGCCTGTGTAGTTGAACTGGGTCTTGCTTGTATTCACCTCATAGTTCTGTAACTTAATCAATTTAGACAGAAAATAAATAACAGAATGAATCATATCCGCCAACAGTTTGTCGCTTTATGTCATCTTCTTTTAGATAGGATTAATAGCATCATAGTTTGAATTATATTACCTATGTCATCAGTAGACATCAAACATACAAATGAAACTGATATAATCGAACAGGCGTGGATGAAGAATGGTGGCTGGCGCTCTATATGTGGATGCTTCCCAATGACGCATTAGACGTCTAAGCTTCGAATGACAAATCAATACACAGTTGCCCACAAAAAATAAGGGAAATGTTTGGTTCATATCGTGTTCTACCTTAAATCGATTATGTTATCAAAAGTCATCACTATCTTCTGAGATGGTGAACTGGATTTCTGAGAGTGGAAACTGAAGACCGGGCCAGAGATGACTCTTATTACTCATGACTTTGTTGTTTCTTATGGTCTTAAATGCGCATGCATCATATATTACTTCTTAGTTGGGTAAGTCGTGTTGTTTTTTCATGGTCTGTTATTCTGTTCTGCTGTGTAGGCACGGAAGAAAGTTTACCAAAGCTTTAAACCAAGAGTAAACGATCCAAGTGCACGGTGCACACACTCCCCTTTGTTTCCAAAGAACAAATTCTATACAGTTCCTAGCATATTTCTCTTGTGGGCACCTAGGAGGCACAGGGTCTCACACAGTCGCAGAATATTAATTAAGATTCACTTTAAAATTGATATTCAAAGTAAGGACTTGGGAAGAAAGGGCTGCTTGCTGTAACTATATTACTTGATAGGCTTGAACTCTATTGATCACCATGACCTGAACCAAAACAACCATATCAAACCATCCAAACTAAAACAACAATATCAAACCATGGTAAAATTTTATTTATACCAAGTCTTTTTCAGATCTTAAAAGTGTAAACACGAGCAGCTTAGAAGAAGTAACATTTGAAATTTTCATTAAATGGGTTGTAAGCGAATACAAAAAGTACCCAGAAAAGTATATAACCACACTAATGCCTGCATTACTAAATCAGTGCATTTGCTGCACCAAAATCTACTATAAACACTGTACAGGTATTTCAACTCTCAAGACCTTCAGAACCCAAGGAAACCCCCCCATACTGAAACTCAGAATACGGATCAAAGGCTTTATCTTGCAACATTTACTCAGCGGATGTGATTAAAATGAGCAAATGGCTCTGGGTTGGCTTTAGGTGCAGGTTTAGCCAATTCAGGTGTACCAAACACATTCCAAAATCTCAGAGTTTCATCCCCTGCAGCAGATGCAACAGTACATCCATCCGGACTCTGCACAATTCACAAAAACAAGATTAGCAATAGTTAAAGGAGGAGCGGAAGCTTATTATTCATGTGTCTTTAAGTCAATTAGTACCTGAGCCATGTATAGAACCCTTGAAGTGTGACCAGTAAGCTCAGCAATCTTAACCATTGATGGATATTTCCAAAGGGTCAACTGGTTTTGAGTGAATCCATGAGAGCTCAAAAGTTCTCTCTCATTTTTGTTCCACAGCAAAGAACAAACTTGTGATCCGGTATCAACAGAATTTAAGCAAGCTCCAGTATGGGCGTTCCAGAATTTAATACATCTATCAGCTCCACCACCACCAGAAGCAAGTAAATTAGCCTGGAATGGACACCAAGCAAGGGCTTTTACAGCAGCAGTGTGGTCTTCGAGTCTGTGAAGCCATTGAGTTGGAGAGTTCGACGAAGCAACTGATCTTTCCCAAATATGAAGAAGGTTGTCATTCCCTCCACTTGCTAGTTGTTGTCCTGATGAAGACCATTTCAATCCACACACTTCTTGATGATGTCCTCTATATGTTTCTACAATGTGGTTTCTGATTCTGACATCATTATTGATAATCAAACTGTCCATTCCTCCTGTGGATAGAACGTGGTTGTTCCAATCCATAGCACCAACTCGAGATTCATGACCACCTCGTAGTGTTCTCAGTTGTTTGTTAGATATAGGATCCCATAGTTGAACTTCGGAGTTGTTCAATCCAACAGCAACGTGACGGCCATCAGGTGCCCAACTCACACTAGTAATAGGGCCTGTATCTTCATCGACGGTCATGAGTTCAGAACTGGATGAATCGGTTGCATCCCACAAGTACACGGTGTTTCCGAGAGCTATTGCAAGGACATTTCTGCTACCCCAATCCAGCAGATTCAAGTAGTAATCGTCAATGATCTCTGGAGCGTCCAATGTCCTCTCGGAAGTCTGGCATCAAAAAGACAAGAACATCAGAACCATTTGAAGAATCAATATAATCAGAAATAACCAAAAGTCTCGAATTTGAAGAAAAAACTCACTTGGGGAATGGATCTTCGGGGCTTTGCTGGTTTCGCTTGTTGAAGTGATGAAGTTTCAGGGAACAGCAACTGTGCAGGTGTAGGTGGCTTGTTCTTGAAAGCTAGAATTCTGCTTCTGTTTAAGTTCAAAGCCTCTGCAAGTTGTTTCCTGAAAGCCTCATTCGCCGGAGAACTCGCAACTGGATTTTCCTTACCTTTCCTTGCTTCCATTAGCATGTAATGTGCATAGTCGAAATCCATTGCAGATCTGTTCGGGATAAACCGATCACACTGCAATTTTCAAAATAGAAACCAGATCAAATCTATGCTATGGATGATATCAGAAATATATCAGATTAGAACATCATAATGAATCTAGTTAATAAGAAAAGTGAACTAATTCCAAAAACTATTGGCAACCAGAAATCCCTAAGTCTGGGTAAAACACCCCAATTTTTACATTTAATTAATTCTATTACAGATTAAAACCAATGAGGAAAAGAAAAGAAAAAACCTAGATTTTGATAAACGCTTTAGATCTCAAAAACCAGAAGAAGAAAAAAATCACCCCTAATATCCTAACAATTGAAGAACAAAATAATTCACAAAACCTTAATTAAAAAAAGTAAATTAGAATCTAAAACCCGGGATTACAATGAAGAGATTGAAATAGAACATACATTTTCTTTAGAGTTTTTTCTGCGGAGGACATGTTCTTGCAATGGATTTCTTGATATAGACTTGTATAACACACCGAAAGATCCTCCTGCATCCATAAAAACAAAAACAGAGAAAGAAACAAAACCTGTAAAATAGAAGAAGGAATAGATCAACCAAGAAAAAATTTATAATCAAACTGTAAAGAGACTATAATTAAACAAATATCAAATGAGAAACTTAGATCTGAGAGCTTCGTCTCAGAGTCCGGTGAAATTAGATCTTAGAGCTTCGTTCAGGGAGGGGGAGGGGACATAGAAAGTAGAGTCGGTTCGGTGCTGGAGAGAGGTAATATAGTTTGAATAGGTCGTTGAAATAGTAGCCGTTAGGTTTTATTGGGCAAAACTGCCCTAATGGAAATTTAGAAACCGCTTTTATATTTCGGAGAAAACCTTACAAATTTAGATGAGAAAACGTTTTGTAGAATTGTGTCATTTGATTCGAATGAAAACGGAAACCGCGTGATTTCAAGGCCGCGTGATTTCTCCATAGTTGTTCTACTATCCAGAACAGACCGAACCTCAATTCTTTTTTTTTTGTTTTGTTTTTTCTTTTTGAAGGAAAGAGGAGGATATACCTCTTTAAATTATATTAATTGGAAACCACGAAAAGGTTAATTCAAGTACATTGGATAGATACAACATAAAACCGAACCTCAAAATTAATAGAGTTAACTTACAATGGAAACCCCCTCCTATTGGCATCCTTACAATTAATTGTGATGGATCATATAGTCATGTTACTAATACCGGTGGAGTTGGATTAATTATTCGAGATTTTGCAGGGGCATTTAGGGGAGCAAAGTGCATTTATATAGTCAAGGTGTCGATCAAGCAGGATATTGCGGTCTAATGGAAGTAGTCTGATGGACTAGTGATTTACAACTCGAGAAGGTCTACTTTCGGCTAGATTCACAGATTGTGGTTGATGCGTCAAACAAGGATGTCTCCAACATAGACTGGAGACTGCAAAACTTAGTTTCTGAAATTGAGAGTTTTTTAAGCAAGTGTCATTCCTGACAATGTATGCATGTGCCAAAGGAAATAAATAAGATAGCTGACCAACTATCACAGTCATCTAGAGTAGAGAAACTGAGTAATGTATGGATTCAATATATTCCTGGTAACATTTCTGTTCTGTTACAGGAGGATATAAACCATGTAATCACTTAATTTTATGCAATAAATTTCTTTCGCTTCAGAAAAGAAAAGAAACAGAAACCAAATGGAAAATTTGTTGGTTAGTCCTCAAACCGTATACTATTTATCATATAGTCCACCTATCATATAGTCCACCGGAAAAACCAGTTCTCCAAAGGTCCAAAAAGGTTTTGAAAAGTGAAAATTACGTCACTGCTCATCAGAAATCACGTGTGAACCATCCACATCGTGCAAAGAAACCAATGCGCTTCCTATCAGTTTTCACCTGATACTGAAATCAAAAACCAACAAAAAAAAATCAGGACACCGAAATCAAAAACTGCAAACCGAACAATACAAAAGAAAAGAAATCATCAAGCTAAACTTATCAAAAGAAATTGATACTCAAAACTGTAGGCCTGATATGAACTCATTTCTATCAACAAAATGGTTACAACAAGAAAAATTGAAAGAACAAAAAGAGAAAGTAGCAGAACAACAAAATACTCTCGATTCTCAACAAGAAATCTGTTGTTTGTGAACCACCATCAAAGAAGAATAAAAAATCTATTGATACACAGACAACAACATAGAAGAAGTGGTGTGGTAATATCAAAGGAAATTTTTACACTTCTGAAATGTTGAGAAAATTATAGCAAAAGAAGCCGACCTGTAATGCCCTAAGAAGATCTGGAAAGCATTCTTGAACCCTGGTATTGCAAGTAATATATGAAAAATCTTGCAATGGGTTTATGTGAATGATGTTATAATGATGAGCAAAGGTTATTCCATGGTTTCCAGATGCTGCATATGTCGAAATGAACAAGATAGTATGAGTCATTTACTTTGAGATTGTCCATTCAGTTTAAATATTTGAAATTGGGTAGGTAATATTTTTGGATTCCATTGTCCTATATCATTTGATGAAGTACTAAATTTTGCTCGACATAAAAGTCCTATTATCAAGGAAATTTGGATGACTGTAGCTTGTGCTATTATGCGTAAATAATGGTTTCAAAAGAACGAGATGATATTTGAGGTATAATTCTTCGTGAGGGAGTTTTAAGTGAAGAATTATGCAGCTTGTGTTTGAAGGTGGATTCAGAATGAAAGGTACAAGATGGAGTCAGGATCATGATTTACAAATTCTGAATTTTTTCAATTTGGGTACAAGACCTATGCGGTTTAGCTACATCAAGGAATGTCGCTGGTTTCCTCCTTAATATGGATATGCAATATTTTTATGTGATGGATCATTTTATGGCAACCCAGGGAACGTTGGATTTGATGTCATCGCGAGAAGTCACACCAGTCATGTTCTGGGTACAATGCATGGAGGGATTGGAATCACTACAGATTTTGTTGCTGAAGCATTTGTAGTGGTATGTGCAATTGAATGGGATGCTATCATGGGTTGCACGTACATTATCATTACATCTAATTCGAAAACTATGGTTTGTGATTTTGGCAACAATGATGTACCATCGTTTGTGAGAGATAGATGGTTGAAAGCCTGTCAATTTTTCTTTGAAATTCAGTACAACCATTGTTTTAGAGAATTTAACTTCTCAGTTGATACCTAATTAAATAAAAAAGGATCGAGTTTGGATGTTGTGGAAAGAATTATTCATTATGGAAAACCAGATTTTTTGAAAAGGATTGAACTGCATGATGTTCCATATTATAGGTTCTGCAAATAAATTTTCGAGTTTGTTAGTCTAAATGTTGCAGCTTACCTTTATGTTTGGTAGCAGTTAGTAGTTATTGTGTTTCATTTCTGTTTTGTTTGGTTTGTTGTCGTTTCCCTGCCTCATTTGGTTATATGATTTAGTCTTTCTTATTAATAAAAAGATGTGATCGAGCAAAGAAAAAACAACATAGGAGAAGAAGAAATCTATTGATACTCAACCAACAACAAAGAAGAAGAAGAAGAAGAAGAAGAAGAAGAAGAAGAAACCTGCAATTTTTTCCAACTGCTTTTGATTTAAAGAAATACAATTCAATATGTGCAATATTTTTACTTCTATTTTTGAATATCAATTTCCTAATATGATCCTTACAATACATATCAGTATGTACCGCTACTGCATGTTGTGTATGATCCTACAATACATATCAGTATATATTGCTAAACACCTTAGTTTATATTTGATATGTACTGTTGAAGTAATTTGTTCTCGAATTAGTACATATCAACACATACTGACGGATATATATGATAGATACAGGTTAGTTTTATGTTATATCAATATGTACTGGGTACCCCTTTTACGCTTGGTATGTACTAGTTAAACCCCTAGTTGACATGTGCACATGGAAATTGTGTTTTTTGAGGTTTGAATACCAACATTACATATTGATAGTATGTTCGTTATGTAGGTAATGTCAATAATACCAAAAGGAATACGAGAGCGCCCGGAAAAAAACTGAGGAACATATACACATATGGTTTTAAGGAGATTTTCACTTTTGCTAAAGTAATTAAGGCTGCGAAGACATAGTTAACTGAAACACAATTGAGAATTATAAGTGAGGCATCGAACGGGAATTTGTTCTTAGTGTTCTGGTACACCAAGAACAGCATTGAACATTGGCTAAAAAATAAAGCAGCGGTCACTAAACTGATAAAGTGTTATAGGAGAGGTCGATTCTTGAACGAGCTTACATATAAGTTCAAAAGACATGGAGTAACTAATGTTTTTACATCCAACCCCGAATAAATGGGAGCCATTTTTGGTATGCCAAGAACGGCGGGAAGAGTACACCAAGATCTGTCCCTAACAACAAGGTGCAAGAAGGGACTGCATAATAATGACTTCTTCCAAAAGTTTTTTGGTGATGTGAAAAAGAGTCAGAAGGTAACAAAACCGATGATTCATAAAGCAATATTGGCCCTTCTTAAAAAAGATCCAGGAGGTGATAAGGAAACTAATGGAAATGAAAGCGAAGAAGAAAGTGAAACTGATAAAGAAACTAAAGTAAGTGGGAGCGATGAAGAAAAAAAATAAAGGAAGTGAAGACGACGGTGAAGAATAAAACGAAGAAATTCAAGATGCTAAAGATTTTGTAAGGATTATGTTAATCTGTATGTGTATTACTTTTTTTTTCCCAGATGCATTTACTTTGACTTAAAGGAACATTGGTTTCGTTGAGAATCTTGAGGATGAAAAGAATGTATCATGGTCAGATTTAATATATTCTAACTTAGAGAAGGAACTCAATGGCAATCAAGATGCAATCGAAAATACTACTGGTTGTCTCGCCTATTTGTTGGTAAGATTAACTAGTAAATTCTATGTATTTTACTAAACGACAATCAGGATTAACTAGTAAAATATCTATGTATCTAACTTTGTTAGGTATTTTTTTCAATACATCTTTGGTATGTAAAGCATACCCATTTGGTGGTGCCAGTGAAAATAACGATGAAAACAGAAGGAATGTATGTGCTGAGAGCTGCCAGATGGAATTTGACAGGGATATGCATTGCGTTTCTAAAGGAAATTGACTCTTCTGAATATGAGGTAACATTTAGTACATATTGATTTGTTATTGTTGATAGTGGATTTTTGACTAAAATCGTAAAATCATAATTTTGCATATTTCTGACCTAGCTTCAGACGATTATGTGAAATTCATATTTTAGAATCTTGACATGAAAGCTCATGTCACGATAATCTCTGACTGAGTGTATATCCTCTCAGAGCATGCATAAATATGCAATCATTAAAGCCTCTCAGCTGAGTTTTCAATATTACGCATATTTTATCATTTATACTGAGCAATTCTAGTATTCACTTATATATAAAATCGAGAATGATTGGACGGCTCCTAGATGGATTGACAACTAGCATAGAGCAATAACGTCTTCAGGAAGTCGCAAATGTTCCCTGACTATGCAGAATAAACATTCAGAACGAGAGTATGATGCTTCTACTATCTCATACCTCGACTCTCAAATAAATATAATGCTCCTAGACAGATTACCTGCTAGTATAGAGCCATCCGTTAATTAATTTTAGTGCAATATTCATAAATTGAATTCTTAGAATATAATATATTTTTTATCATAATATCTCATTATTTCAATTCACGGCTTTTCTCAGCTGAATTCCATGGATTAGTAATAGATATTCACTTTTCGGACATATGGTCCACCACCTAGTAAGCCCCGAGAAAATGGTGCGAGTGTACTTAACAATAATGCATGAACGAGCATCTAAAAATATGGACGAACGAGGAAATAGGAAGAGCTAAGGAAGGTTGAAAAATAATAACAAAAAATAGGGAAGAGGTGTCATGGGACCGGGCCCGCCGGCTGGCCATAGCCGGTCCCACGCCTCTACAATTCCTTATTTTATTATTATTTCCCCCATCTCTTGAAATTCCCTCATTCATGCAAACTCTTAAGTTTCCATATTTCTCCAAATATTTCTCAACTCTCCAAAAAGCCTAGTCCCACGACTATTATGTCTCTTTATCAATAATATTAAAATAATATTATTTTAATATTCTAAATATTGGACGTGCGAGAAAAAAAACCTAATTGCTCATTTAAGCAAAAATTAAGAATTTCAGTCAAGAACAAACTCTTCTGAAAATCCAAAATATTGCACAAACGTCCAACAAAACACCTAAAACTTTCAGGAATGGACGCACGAGGGACATGGTGGCCCGTGCACCACCATGACCGGACATGGACAATCCTTTAGCCATCATGGCCGTCCGATCCCACGTCTCTTCATTATTATTTAAATAGTAATTTATATCTTTCATAATTCTCCAATAATGAATCCTCGTACATGGACATTTCTCTGCATGCTCGGACGTCCATCCACCACCAATGGCCGGCTCTCATGCCCATTGGTTGGTCGATATTCCTTGACCCATATTGGAAAACTCTCTATCTTCAGGATTCAGGGTTCTCCAAAATTAGGATTTCGAATTTACGATAATTCGATAAAAGTCAATAACTTTTATATTGATCCAGCAATCAATATTTTTAGTTAATTTTAATGTTTGGTCCTGCTACTAACATTTTGATTGCTCGACCGTATGAGAGCACCATCATTTGGATCGCCATTCACTTGGTCGATAATCCAATGTTTCATTGGACGTTCGATCGTCTAATATTCACTAACACTCTAATCCCTACTTTGTTATTCAAAAATTCATGACATAGTAGATTAGGAATGAGCACTCTACATAACTCATACCTCAAGAACATCTTATTTCCTATCAAATGCTTGACATATCTGAATAAGTCCATGATTGAGCAATCTCATTGGACGCTCGTCGATCCAAATTATCAGAACATCATTATTTCCTCAACTGGTAAAATGATACATCACATTCATCAGACTCAACGTCTGTGCATTATCCTGTCCCTGCAGACACCTTATGCTCAATTCATGAGTCTCATATCATACCATATTTATCCATTATGCTCGAATCATCAAGGCTAAGACTCATGGTCTAGGCAAGTCAAAAATTAACCAACTAAATACACGTCTTCCTTGCAGACTCCACATTCATGACACATCAATCATGTCACATGGGGGATATCACTAGGGTTTTGGTATGGCGGTCTACAACACGTGTGCATATCCACTATGAGAAATGTGAGTAAGTCGTGCAAGCAATTAAAGTAGTTAGCAAAGTAGTGGATGGACAATCAACCAATTCTCACACGCACGTGGAACTGGTTTAACCACGATTTCCCACTTCCTCACTCTTTCACTCCTTCATAACCGTCACACTTACTGGAGATCAATGTATTTATTATTTCTACAATATAATTAAACACTTAATCCATGATTGAGGGACAAAACAGAACGGAATATATCATAATTTATTTTATCTGAACTCAAAAGTTCACAAAACTTGCAGATTTCTCCAACACATCCACAATCCTTCAATACTCATTGATCCCACACAATTCTCAGCTTCTCTCCTACAGATCGATCCCCATCCCTTTTGGTGACCGAATTGACTCTGGAACGGCCATTGTCTTGGTTTAGGCCAGAGTCTTACAGATTGATCTCTCGAACTACAAGAACTACCGTGCAGTGCATCTGTTAAAGGTTTAGGCAATTTGCTTAATCGACGAATCACACATCTCTTCATTTTTCCTCAAAAACCAGCAAATCGTTTTCACCCATCAACAAATTTGCGACCACACTGGAATATTAGTCTCTCGGTTACAATCCCAATTCGATAAATATGGTCGATTTTAGGTCAGGCTTAGTTACAAATCCTAACCCTAACTCAAACATCGCTAACACTAGCAACAATTGTGGTACTCTAGTCATTCCTGTCGATTCCAACAATGGTGCTACTGATACTACCGCTCAAATCGATAATACCGGATTCCACGCTAAAACCAATACCAGTACAGGAAAAAATCCTCTTTGCGGCTGCTGTGCTCCTAAAGAAATCATAGAAGACCCAACTACCATAGCTGATCTCATGAAGGTTAAAGAAGTTCTCGGCAAGAATCAAACAGACATGACTGCAACAAAAAAAAAGTTGTGCGCTTATCTCAAAACTCTCACAGAGAAGTTTACCTCTTGAGCAAACTCAGCCCCAACATCAGTCGGAGAAAGAAAAAGCGAAGGAAACGTCCTCAGCTGCTGATCCTGAAAATTCCCCTACATCTTGGAAGATGATAAAGTCCGCAATGCTGCAAATAATCCACCAGCAAAGGAACCATCAAGTTTCATCACTCGTGAAGATTTGGATCGATTTTTGGAGGATTGTGGGAAAGACAAGACATCATTGGTCTATCGTCACCAACCTCCATATCCTTCTGCTATACAGAGAGTTCCTCTTCCGAAAGGTTACACTTCTCCAACATTCACACTTTGTGATGGAACTGGAAATGGCCGGGAGCATATCTCACGATTCCTGGAATATTGGGAGAACATGAGTACAACCACGTTGTCCATCCGATGAGGTTTTTAAAGTATCTGATATGCAGAGCATACACATGGTACAACAACATTGCATCAGGAAGCATCGCTAGTTAGGGTGAAATGATTAATACCTTCTACAAAAAGTACTTCTTTGTTTCATAACCAGTTACCCGTTTTGATCTCGGAAGGACGTTTCATAGAAACAATAGACACCCTAATGATTATGTGAATAGGTTCAGAGTCCAAGCTTTGGATTGTCATGACCCAAATGTCACTGAAAAACAACTCGTAGACTTATGCATCAATGGAATGATCTCCGTCTACGGAGCTTTATTGGAAAATATTGATTCCATACCTTCTCAGAGCTTCATGAAGCAACAAAGCGATCAACAACTACTGCACCTGCTTTAATAGAAAAAGCAAAACCTACAAAGACCGAGGAGTCTCATGATACTTGGCGTCTCTTCAACAAATAATACAATCTTCAAACTTCCACGAACATTGTTGTTGAAGGAAGCAAGAGGAAAGCTTCCTCTCTAGAAGCACGACATCCCAAGCATGCAGTTCCAGCACTCCAAGCTCCGCAAGCACGAAGGAGGGATAATCAAACCCGAACTGCGCAGGCTTCGGCTCAGTGTCGTCGACAACAACAGATGATCAGACATACTCAAACTTCCCTCTTCCCATAGAAGACGTAATCGAGTAAGTATGGATCCAAGACGATGTGATGAAGTTTCCGCCTCTCAGAAAGGAACCGACTGAATAGTAAATGGAGAATCCTAAGTATTGCCGCTTTCATCGATTCTTCAATCATCCAATGAGTGACTGCAATATTTTAAAGCGCATATTCAAAGAGAAGGTTGAATTAATCTGAGGACTGAAGGAATACACATGAACCCTATTCCAATCAGGACATTCACCCTCTCTAAATAACTTGTACATGAAGTAGTTCAATTCTTGATGGAGCATTATGTGAATTGCTTTATCTGTCAAGGGTACAAAGGAAATACATTTTTACGGCTCTTAATCACATCGTATCAGGAAGACATTTTTCCATCTCAGAGGTACCTCCTGAATATCTACCCACGGGAAAAGAGATATACGAATGGTGACTGCTTATCACAGTCAACCGCAAAGGAAACAAATTTAGGAAAGTGTTGATTGATGCTAGTACTACTGTTAATATTGTTCCACTGAAGACCCTCAAAGATGCGGATATCACTCGACAAGAAGCTACTCATGCTCCTATCTCAATCAGGGACCACGAAGGAACGTCCAGGGATGCTTATGGCTAAATTATTCTCAAGATGAAGATAAGTTTAACCTGGAAAAAAACCAAGTTTTACATAATCAGGGAGGATCAAGGATATGAAATGATCCTCGGATGAACATGGCTACATGATGACAAGATAAACTGACAAGGCACCTCCAGCTGCACATATCTCTAACAAAGAAAATTCTGATTTGGATGACCTGATGGACGCTCCATTGTCGCGATACTTGGAACAACGAACTTTGATAAGGTTGGATCAAGCACCTGGAGAAGATGCATTGACATTCATCAAGAGATTCCGCTTTCAGGCAAGTCTCATTCCACCTATGTTTATGTCATCTATTCTCCCACATGCTCTCATAGCATGGGGACTCAATTCTGCTGAGACACTATGAATGGGTAGTTTAACCACTACAATATTTCACCAAGTGGTTGAATCTGAACCCTATCCAAATTAAGCATCACACTGGGACATTCATTACTTAGATGATGTCCAAACATGGCAAAGAACACATTGGGTGTTTCCCAATAACCTTGCAGGAGTGTCCATATGTACCATAAAATCGGAAAGCTCTGATGTCTGCACAAGTGTAGATTCCCGCTACTGCAATGAAAGGAAGAGCCTTACTAATAGAAGATATTCAGGGCCAAGACGATTAATCCTAAGACATTCGACACTTAAGGTATGTGACTCTTTGACGCTCTAAGGCCAACCGAAATGCAAAACCTACGATCCCTCAGTTTTTTATTCTTCAGAAGCCGTCAAATTATACTTCCAATAAAAAATTACACCTTCGGTAATGGAGCATCTAGCTTCATCACAAATATCTCGACGATGACACACTGATTCAACACAAAGACGATAAAAGTGTAACTGAACTACAATCGTTAAGTCTTAACTATCCCATGACAAGACTTCTGAAGCAGATGCAACATCATTCATCCATGGATGACACAAACTCCTTCAACATAGGTCTTTCTGCTAAGTGATTAAACACCTCTGGGATGCGCTTAGGGATTTGATCATGTTAGAAATTTCAATTCAAATCTATTTCAATAAATGTGATCCACATAGCAAGTCATTGCAACCTAATGTGATGCCATGAAATGTCATCAACGGAACCTATCTACATCACAAACCTTGCACGACCTAGAAACTTTTTCTCTTCATTGATCACATCCAGAATGGAGATTGTTGCTGCTATCTGCCGTAAAACCATCGATTCCCTGACAAAGACATTTCACACTAAGGTCATATTGTCAGGAGCATTTGGTTTGAACTCCCGGTACACCTTCATCTCAGGAATGCTCAACCCACCAACTAGTTTGTGAATGTAAAGACTCATTGGATGGAGGATCAAAGATTATGTCGATAATCATGGTTTTAACTTTTTTTTTAGTCTCTGGAGCAACTCCAGACATGGTCTCAACATCAAAAAGGATCTCTGGAGCAACTCCAACCATGGTCTCAACACCAACAAAGATCTTTGGAGTGAAATCAGTTGTCATCTCAACATCAACATAGGAGCAACATCCTCATGTCCATTCTCTACGAAGTGTTACTCGATGGACCAGACTTCTCCAAGCAGTAATGATTCATATCAGGACGAGTAGACGTGAAAATATGCTAACATGAAACTCTTACTAAAGCTTCCACGATGGACGGGCACAAACCAAAGTCTCCTACAAGATGTTCTCGTGACCTTTACAGATGAGATACAACACACTTCAGGCCATTGATTAAGAAAAACATACCAATGGGTGAGAAATGAAACAATATTTCTCTAACGAAATATTTTCGGCTATGTCTCTTCTACAACATACAAAAAGGGCGCATCAATCGGACATACGAGTTGAGAGATATGGCCTATACACTTGGTTCTATGGAATCTGAAAATCTACACGGGATTACAAGTTACGAATGTGCATGCATCATAAACTAACCTAGATATCTCAAAATTGAATGATTATTTTTGCATATGATGCCCCAGTCTCTTAGCTTCAAAAGTTGGGGTCAAACATCGAATTCTAACATCGTATTAAGTTTCAACAACTTCCAGAGTGGACGGCGTGCAAACAGAAATTTCTAGACGGGATTTATAACACTGTTGATGGTGGATTTTCGACAAAGGTCAAAATCGTAAAATCATGATACTGCATGTTTCTGACCCAGCTTCAGGAGCGCATGTGACGATTCATATTTTGCGATCCGTGAACCGTTTCACGATATCTGATCGAGTTCCTCTCAGAGCCATGATGAATATGTTTCTCGAAAGGCCTCCCACTAGCTGAGCGTTCGATGCTACGCATTTCATCGTGCCCTCTATGTAGAATAATAGAATCGGGCGGTCCTCTGGACATAATTGTTTGTCGGAGGGTTTAACACCTTCAGGACGTCGGCGATACTCGCTGTTCCCTGACTACATGGAGAGACCTCCCTCTACATAGAAGAACGATTGGGCGGTTCTCTGGACATAATTGTTTGTCGGAGAGCTTAACGCCTTTAGGACGTCGGCGATACTCATTGTTCCCTGACTATGTAGAGAGACCGTGTATATATTAAGGCGGCTCTTTGGACATAATTGTTTGTTGGAGGGCTAAACGCCTTCAGGACACCAATGCTGCACGTTGTTTCCTGACTATGCACTCTTCGGACGAGTATGATGCTTCAACTATCTCATATCTCGATTCTAAAATAGATTAATTCTACCGTGACATTCACCAACTGAATTCCTAGAAAATAATCTATTTCATCTCATTACTCCGTTCCATGGCTATCCCCGGATGATTCCATAGAGTAGTATTGGATAACCGTTTTATCTCATTACTCCGTTCCCTGAATCCTCCGAATGGATTCATGAATTAGTAATAGATACTCAATTCGTTTTTATTACTCCGTTTCATGAATCATTTTCCGCTGAATTTCATGAATTAGTAATAACTACTCAATAATCGGGCATCTGGACTATCACCGAGTAAGCCCAAAGAAAATGGTGCAAGTTTACTCAACGACGATGCACGAATGAGCACCCAAATGCACGAACGAGCATTCGAAAGTATGGACAAATGAGGAATCCTACACTAAATAGGAGAGAGAAAATAATAATAATAAATAATAAAAGAGACGCCTAGGGACCGGGCCCACCGGCCGGCCGGTCCCCCATGCCTCCTCCTTTATTTTTTCTTATTTTATTATTTTTTCATGAACTCATTAAGACTCCTTCATTCGAGCAACTTTCCTGGTTTGAGCAAAACTCACGATTTCTCCATATTTTCACGGTTTCATGAAAAATAATAAAAATAGGGAAGGTGTCGTGGGACCGGGCTACCTAGTCGGCCGGCCATGCCCTAGCCGTCGGACACACACCTTGCAATCCCTTATTTTCATAATTATTATTTCCCTCATCTTATGAAACTCCTCCGTTTGAGCAAAAATCACGGTTTCTTCATATTTTCTCAAATATTGCTCAAACCATGAAAAAACCAAAACGTCAAATGATCATCTGACTAGGCTACTCACGAAAAATATTAAAATATTAAAATTTTAATATCTCAAAATTTTGACCAAACGAGCAAAATTCTACTTGCTCATTCGAGCAAAATCAAGAATTTCAGTCAAGATCAAACTCTTCTTAAAATCCAAAATATTGCTCAAACGAACATCAGAAAATACCAAAACTCTCAGGAGTGAGACACGGACATTATGGTGACACGGGCATGCTTCCTTGACCGACCAAGGCCGGCCCTAAGGCTCGCAAGGAGCCGGTCCTACACATCTTCATAATTTTTACCTAATTTGCTCAATTGCTCATATTGGGTCCAAACTCTTTTCAACCAACTTGGAATTTGCTCAAACGACCAACAGCTGGTCCCATGACCACCAAGGGACGGTCTAATGCCCTCTTGGTCGGTCCCTTACTTCTCCATAATTAGGTTTTATCACCTAACGCTCGCACGAGCATTATTCTAATAAATGATCAACACCAGCGTTTGATCATCTTTCACCAACCGGTCAACTAAAGACCCTGGTGCACGCTCACTCGAGCACTTGGGCACCACATGGTCGTCTATCATCCCATGTGGTCGGTCTCTCCTTCACTCAGTGACCTATTTTCAGCGATTCATCAATTGATGAACAATTAATCAAAATTAGGGTTTCGAACAAACGCTCCACAAATAATCATTCTGAGCAAGTTTAAACACTAATAATTTTATGTTGATCCAGTAATCGACATCCAGATTAATTATATAATATATTTGGTAGACTACCAATATTTTAATTAATATTTTATTGGGTCACGTTACCAGTAATTCATCAAATTGAGCAATACTTGCTCAGTTGCTCGAATATTGATTAATCTATCAATATTCAGTAATTTATCAATATTCATTAATTCTTCGAATCGATCAATACTTGCTCAGTTGCTCGAATATTGATCCAACTATCAATATCAATATTCAGTAATTCTTCGAATTGAGCAATAATTGCTCAGTTGCTTGAATATTGATCCAACTATCAATATTCAGTAATTCGTCGAATCGAGCAATACTTGCTCGAATTTACAATATTTTCTCATACGAGAAATATCAACATAAGAACTATACGTCTCAATCATGAATCACTGAGCATTCATCACTCATGCTCAATTCAACAAAACGTATACTCATTGTCTAATAAGTCAGCGACTGACTAATCAAATACACGTCTGCTTTGCAGACTCCACGTTCGTGAGACATCAATCACGTCACATGAGGGGATATTATTTAGGGTTTTGGTATGGCGGACTATGGCACGTGTGTTCATCCACGATGAGAAATGTGAGTAAGTCGTGCAAACGGTTGAAGGAGTTAGCAAAGTAGTGGGTGGACGGTTAACCAAGTCTCTACACGACCTGGAACTGGTTTCACCACGATCTCCCACTTTCCCACTCTTTCACTCAAGAAACCATCATACTTACTAGGATCAATGTGTTCACTATTCTGACAATATAAATAAGTCTCTGAATCCATGATTGAACAAGACAGAAAGTCCACGAGATATTGAACCATCGTATAACAAAGAATCACCGTGTGAGGAACACTCTCTCAATCATTCGAACTTATTCATCATTTGCAGAAACCTACAACACATCCACAATTCTTGATCATCATTGATCCCATAATTCTCAGCTTCCCTCCTACAGATCAACCATCTCCCTCTTTGTGATCGAATTGACTCTGGAACGGCCATTGACTTGGTTTAGGCCGGAGTCCTACGGATAGATCTCTCGAACTCAAAGAACTCATGTGCAGTGCATATGTGTGAGGTTAGGAAGTTTGCTCGGTTAAGGAGTCTCGTTCGATCGGTCATCTCTTCACTTTCCTAAAAAAACCAGCAAATCGTTTTTCCCCATCAAAAGATTGGCGACCACAGTGGGAGATTAATATCTCGGTTGCAATCTCAAACTTTCACAAAATGGTTGATCTTAGGTCAGGTTTAGTTACAAATCCTAACACAAACAACGCTAGCACTAGCAACAATGGTGGTATTCAAGAAACCACTCATGTTTCCAACAAGGGCACTGGCAATACTACTCCTCCGCAAACCAATATTAGAAATCGTCCTGTCTTCGGCCGGCATCCCGAAGAAATCAGAGAAAATCCGCCTACCATAGTTGATCTCATGAAAGTGCAAGAGACTCTCACCAAAAATCAGATTGACATGGCTACCACTCAGAAAGAGCTGTGCAATTATCTCAAAACTACAAGATGTCAGAGAAAGCTCAGGAGAAAGGAAGAGCCAAAGAAACATCTCCGGCTGCTGATCCTGAAGTCACTCCGATCCACGTAGTAGATGATGATGAGCTACACAAAGCTGCAGATAACCCACCAACAAAGGAACCTGCAGACTTCATCACTCGTGAGGACCTGGAACGCTTCATGGAGGATCGAGGAAAAGACAAAGCGCCATATGTTCACCGTCATCAACCTCCGTATCCTGCTGCTACGCAAATAATTCCTCTCCCGAAGGGCTACACCTCCCCAACGTTCACATTGTACAATGGAATGGGGAACGCTCGAGGACATGTCTCTCGATTCCTGGAGGCACTAGGTGAGCACGAACACAACCATGTCGTCCGTCTAAAGGAATTCTCGAAATCCCTGATAGGTCGAGCATACACATGATACAACAACATTGCACCAGGGAGCATCACTAGTTAGGGAGAGATGGTTAACGCTTTCTACCGGAAATACTTCTTCATCTCAGAGCATATTACTCTCTCTGACTTAGGAAGAACGTCTCAGAAGAACAATGAACATCCGAACGACTATGTGAAGAGGTTCAAAGTCCAAGCTTTGGATTGTCATGACCCGAACGTCACTGAACAACAACTGGTGGATTTGTACGTCAACGGAATGATCCCGGTCTATAGAGCCTTGCTGGAAAATCTCCGGTTCCAGACCTTCTCAGAACTTCATGAAGCAACCAAGCGATCAGCAACTACTGCTCCGGCCTTACTGGAAAGAACAAGAGCTACAAAACTCGAGGCAGTGCCAGACGCCTGATCAACAAGCAGTACAATCTCCAACCTTCCATGAATGTTACTGAAGGAAGCAAAAGGAAAGCCGAAGGGCAGCAACATTAGAGCGCTTCTCCAACATCCCAGGCTCCTCTGAAGGCGCAAAGAAAAGATAACCAATCCTAAAATGCACAAACATCGACCCGGCATCAACGAAAAGGGAAATGATCAAACGAGGACTCAAACTTCCCTCTTCCCATTAAAGAAGTAATCGTGTTACTGGAAGTCTGGGTTCAAGATGATACAATCAAATTGTTGTTCATCAGAAGAGAGCTGAAGAAAAAATGGAGAATCCCAGGTACTGTCACCTTCATAGATTCATCAATCATCCAACAAGTAACTGCAATATTTTGAAGCATATCTTCAAAGAGAAGGTTGATCCACAATAGCTTCAACTGGGGACTGAAGGAGTACACAAGAATCCTCTCCCAATCAGAACCTTTACTCTGAACAACCAGTCAAAGAAGCAGTTCAATCCTTGGCCGAACATATATGTGAATTTCTCTATCTGTCCAAGGCACAAAGAAAAGACATGTTCACAACACCGAATTACATTGTGAGAGACGTCTGTCAATCCCAGAAATACTCCTTGAACCTTCATCCAAAGACAAGGAGATTCACGACTTGGGACTGCTTACCACAGTCCATCTCAGAGGAAATGAATTCGGAAGAATGTTGATCGATGCTGACACCGCCATTAACGTCACTCTACTGAAAACCCTCAGAGCCGCAGGCATCACTCGACAAGAAGATACTCGTGATCCCATCTCAATCATATACCTTGAAGAAACGCTCGGAAATACTTATGGCTACATCACTCTCAAAGTGAACATAAGTTCAACCTGGACAGAAACCAAGTTTCACATAATCTAGGATATGACATGTTCTTCAGACGAGCGCGGATCCATGCTGAAAAGATGGGTACTGACAAAGCACCTTTGGTTGCACATCTCTCCAACAAAAAAAATTCTGATCCAGAAGATTTGGCGGACATTCCATCATCAGAGCACTTGTAGGAATTTCGAACTTTGACGAGGTTAAAGCAAGAACCTGCAAAATATGCATAGACATTCATCAATAGGTTCTGCACTCTGGAAAGTCTCATTCCTTCTATGTCTATGTCATTCATTTCCTCACGTGTTATCCTAGCATGGTGACTCAATTCATCTATTGCAAGACGTTATGAATGGTAGCTTCACCGTATTAGTATTTTACTAAGTGGTTGAATCTTACACCTTTCCGAATCGAGCATCTCACTGAGACATTTATTACTGAGAGGATGTACGAAGCATGGAAAAAAACACTTTGGGCATTTATCCATAGCCTTTAAGGAGTGTCCATGTGTACCACAAAATCAGAAATCTCTGATGTCTGCACAAGTGTTGAATCCCACTACCGCAACGAAAGGAATGCTGAATCGACAGAAGATACTCAGGGCCGAGACGATCAAACCAAAGACATTCGATGCTTAAGGAATATGACGCTTCAACGCTCAAGCATCTAAGAAGCCTTTAAATTGTACTCCCAATCAAAGAGTACACCTTCGATAATAGTGCATCTGGCTTCAGCACAAATATCTCGACGATGACACACTGATTCAACACCAGCACGATCAAAGTGTAACTGAACTACAATCGATAAGTCTTCATTATCCCATGATAAGACTTCTGAAGCAGATGTAACATCATTCATCAATAGATGCTACAAACTCCTTCAACTCTGCTAAGTGAATGAGGGATGCACCGGGGACCTGATCATATTGGAAAGATCAATTCAATATGTTTTAATAAATGTTATTCACATAACAAGTCATTGCAACCCGATGTGATTCCATGAAACGTCATCAACGGAACCTCTCTACATCACAAACCTTGCACGACTAAGGAACTTCTTCTCTTCACCGATCACACCCAGAATGGAGACTGCTGATGCAATCTGCCGACTCACTGATGAATCCAGTCACAGTAAAATCATACTGTTAAGGAGAATTCGTGTTGAACTCCTAGAACACCTTCATCTTAGATATGCTCAACCCACCAACTAGTTCGTGAGTGTAAAGGCTCACTGGATGGAGAAGCAAAGACTATGTTGATAATCACTGTTCTAGCATTTTCAGTCTCTGGAGCAACTCCAACCATAGTATCAAGATCAACAAGGATATGTGGAGGAACTCCATTCATAGTCTCAGCATCAACAAGAATTTCTGGAGAGAATTCAATCGTGATCTCAGCATCAACAACAATCTCAGGCGTAACATCTGGCTTCATCAACTAACCATTCTCTGAAGCATTGCTCGATGAAGCGGACTTCTCCAAGCATTAATGATTCGTTTCAAGATGTGTAGACATGAAAATATGTTCACATGAAAGTCTTCCCAAAGCTTGCACGACTGGTGGGCACCAGCCAAAGACTTCTACAAGATGTTCTCATCACCTCTGCAAATGAGATACAACACACTTCAGGCCATGGGCTTACAAAAACGTACCAATGGGTGAGTAATGGGACAATGCTTCATCAACAAAATATGTTCGTCTATGTATCTTCTACAACATACAAAAAGGGCGCATCAATCGGACGTACGAGCTGAAAGATATGGCCTTTACTGTCAGGTCTATGAAATCTGAAAATTTTGTACGGGATTACAAATTACAAATGTGCACGCTTAGTTGGGTGACCTACACAACTCCAAATTGAGTTAATCTTTTCTCATATGATAACTCAGTCTCTTAGCTTCAAAAGTTGGGGTCAAGCACTGAATTCCGACATCGTATGAGGTTCCTACAGCTTTAAGAGCATACAACATGCAAGCAGCAATTCTTAGACGGGATTCATAACTCCCACAGTCGATCGGTGTCCACCAGGTCTTACCAGAAGAAGGGTAAACAAAAAGGAGAGATTACTGGGGACTGACGGTCCACTGATCATGGCGATCATTTTCACGGTCGAAGACCCGTGGCACCAGACTCTCATGTGCTGATCATTCATCATAAAAGGAATGCTACCACCGGGACATGCAACCATGGTCATTACATCACCCCCTCTTGAGAGCTACCTCAGTTATGGTCCCGTGACCAGGGTTTCAGAAGTGATGTTTCTACGGCTGACAGAAACAAGATGGCACTGCAAGCACCATGCTCATGTATCAACCAATGGTTTCAGGTTGCAAATTAATCAATGGCATTGAAATCCTTCATCAAGTGTTCAAGACACAAGCAAATGGTCTAAAGACACAAAAGAGACGTTTTACAGCAAAACTGTCTGAAGTGATTTTACACTTCTCTGTACAAAGCGATGAGATGGGAGCAATTGGTAAGGAATCTAATGTTCAGTCATATGTCATTCTCTTAGTATGGATGTCTTCTACGACATATCCAAAATTCACAGCAATTGGATGAACGAGCAAAAAGATGTAGCCAAAACTTTGGACTACATGACAGCTGAAAATTTTCTGAAAACCTGCTGGAAGTTTACTTAGGCCCTTAAACGTGCTCAAAAGCCTAAAATCTTCTTTGCTAAAGCTTGGAAATTTTCTGAGGATGAAGAAGCATAGGTAGATTACAAAATTCCAACATCGGACGAAGATTCTACAACATTTTCAATGAAGACCTAACTTCTGAATTTTCCGATGATGAATTATGACGAAATTCTCCATTCATCCACGTCAGGAGCTACATCATCAACGCAAGGCCGCACTTCATCTTCAGCTGATAGTCTTACTTGCTAAAGTCGACGGTGTTTCTGCTGATGAGATATGAGCTTTTCATCTTCAGCTATTTTCTTCTGTGACATTTCATCACATCTCTGCTTTCTCTCCGCATCTGATAATACCAAGAAAGCATATATATTAGCACGGACGACTCCCAGATGATCGAGAGACATACAATGTATCAACTTTCCAGTGTCTCTGAAAGGTTGATTCACCTCGGCATGAACATCTGCAGAAGTCTTCATCTTTGACTTGATATTTCTGGAGCGTACCCTGGAAGAACTAGAAGGGTGGTTGTAACTGGAAGTCACCATTATCTGAGGCGAAAGACATGGAGTCATGGATATGCCAATAACAAACACGCAACAAAAATGGTAACCATCCAACTCTTACCTATTTACAATTTCACTAGTTGTAGTGATTATAACGTCAGAATTTCGAAAACTTGCTCGTTCCCTCAAACCTGCAAAGACGGGAAAAATTCATTATTCAAAATCATGACTTGATTTTCATAAAACCGTGAATAACCCACGTGAAATTTAACATACACTGATTTTTCAAAAATTGGACAGACGTCCATTCTACAATCGTGAAAACTCACACACAGACATTATTTAGCCATGTATAATTGTCTACTTTCAACAGTTGTTCAAAATCAAAACATTGATTTTACAAAAAATATATTTTAACGTGAAACTCACGTAAATTTGAAAATATATATATTTGCTCCCTCACGCGAGCATACGTCTTTGAAATAAGAGAATATTTTCAAAAATTCATGAAAGCTCATAGACAAAAAATTTATTACTAACAGATGCACGTCTATTAAAAAAAAAAACCTATTCTCTCGTACGAGCATTCACCTTTGAAACGAGAGTTTATTCCCTTTTGTGAAATCTCACATATTTAAAAAATAAAATTTTGGCTTCCGTGAAAGCGCATAGACAATTTTTTTATCATTAGACTCAAGTCTATTTTGTTTGTGTCTTAAACTAACGAACGAACAAACGCCTGTTCCTAAAACATGGATTTCCTTTTTTGCGCTCGGGCCCGTAAATACTAAACCGACCAAAACTGGATGTCCGACCGTCAAAATCAGCAGTGTCTCATCTCTCCGTGCTCACGAGATGGCGCTCTATCATACTGTCAGGGTCCTTACCTGGGAATCTACTCGTACATGACACCATTGGAGCAAATCAAGGATTCAGAAAATACCTTTGTACGACCGAGTTTAACTGCTTATCTCGTCGACTGGAAAATCACCATCTAATGCAAACTATGGAACATGACTGTCCCTCACTAAGCAGGGGACTTAATGTTGATGGTGGATTTTTGACAAAGGTCAAAATCGTAAAATCATGGTACTTCATGTTTCTGACCCGGCTTCAGGAGCGCATGTGACGATTCATATTTTGCGATCCGTGAACCGTTTCACGATCTCTGATCGAGTTCCTCTCAGAGCCATAATGAATATGTTTCTCGAAATGCCTCCCACTAGCTGAGTGTTCGATGCTACGCATTTCATCGTGCCCTCTATGTAGAATAATAGAATTGGGCGGTCCTCTGGACATAATTGTTTATCGGAGGGCTTAACGCCTTCAGGACGTCGGCGATACTCGTTATTCCCTGACTACATAGAGAGACCCCCCTCTACATAAAAGAACGATTGGGCAGTTCTCTGGACATAATTGTTTGTCGGAGGGCTTAACGCCTTCAGGACGTCGGCGATACTCGTTGTTCCCTGACTATGTATATAGACCGTGTATAGATTCAGGCGGCTCTCTGGACATAATTGTTTGCATGAGGGCTAAACGCCTTTAGTACACAAACGCTTCACGTTATTTCCTGACTATGCACTCTTCAGAACGAGTATGCTGCTTCAACTATCTCATATCTCGATTCTACAATAGATTAATTCTACCGTGACATTCACCGACTGAATTCCTAGAAAATAATCTATTTCATCTCATTACTCTGTTCCATGGCTATCCCCGGCTGATTCCATGGATTAGTAATGGATAACCGTTTTATCTCATTACTCCGTTCCCTGAATCCTCCGAATGGATTCATGATGTAATTTTAATTGTTGTAGAAAAAGTGGTAATAAGATTCGTTCAACTCGGACTTGTGAAGAGTAATTTTTAGACTTAATTTAAAAAACTAGAAAAATCAAAATAATGTTTTGGTCAAGATTATAAAAAGCACTGAGACTCAGGATTCCACCAAATTCCATTCATGTGATTCAAATAACAATTCCAATCATTTATAGCTCAAATATTAAAATTATGGACTCTTATTCTTTGCCAAAAGTAGATTTTTGAAAAGCAATGACTGTAAATCAAAAGCATGATGTATCAAAAATACATTGACCAAGCATACATCATCAAACGAAATCACACCCATTCAATAAAAATCATAAATCAATTAAAAATCAATGCAAATAGTCATAAAAGAATTATTAGAATTACCACATGCGTGAAATAGGGCTTCCTCCGTCATCCTAGTGTTGGGGTTTAGCTCTTCATGGTGAAAATATGCTCAAAAGATAGAAACATGGCTCAAAAGGTGTTTTTATTGAAGGAGAATAATAATACAGCAAATCTGCAACGCTTTTCTGGCGTACAGAAGTCACCGTTACAATTGAAGTGCTGTTTATAAACGATAACTGTGTTCTGCTATTGAAGAACGATACTTCTTTGCGACTGTTCTGTGTGGGTCAATGTTCTTCGTGTTCTTCAGCAGCAGCAGCAGAACCCGGTTTCCTGCACCTTTGATTTCTCGGCTCTGTCGTGTTCTAAACTTTCCCTAACTTTCGACACCCCTTATATATGACCACACCAATCTATTTATATCAAAAAGAGCGATTAAATCTCTCCAAAATCTCTTCCTTTCTCTTCACGGCAAAGTTGCGGCAATTTCTTGTTTTAGAATTTATACGCGTTTCTGAGCTTTCCTTTTGATTCTAAACTCTTCCTTAGATAGATACCAATCTTTGGGAAGGTTTATAGAACTTTAATCTCTCTAGAATTTCCTAAAACAGGTCACACACGTGACTTTCCATATTTTGTTGTTGAGATAAAAATCCGTCGATTGAGCCCAGTTTAATTGATTTTAACACCCATATTAGATTCCTAGACCCATAAGGAGTCTATCCTATGAAAATCAGAGGTTTAGTCGACCTCAAACTCCTCCAAATCACTACCACCAAAACTGCCAGAAACATGTTTTCTGTTTTGGTTTTGGTTTCCCGCCAAAAACAGAATTTGAACTTGAATGGGAAAGGTTACCCCTTATCCAGTGGTCGCCCCTTTTCCGTTGCTGGAGTTCGCATAACACTCATCCTCTGGGTTGCATTATCAATTTTTCGATCCAATTTCACCGCAAAAGCTTATTTCTCCAAAAACACCTACAAAGAGATAAAATACCAAAATAAGTACAAAAATGGGTACTAACAATATACACAATAGAGATGAAAATAGACACATAAATGCGTCTATCAAATACCCCCAAACTTATTATTTGCTAGTCCCGAGCAAATCAAAAACATAAAATAAAATCCTAACTCACTGTCGCAGGCATCGTCGATTGCACTTAGCATGTGCAACTAGCCTTTAAACCCCTAGGTGGCCGAGTTATAGTCTCGGGAGGGTTTACCAGAGGTGTACCCACAAAACCTTTACTCCAGACCCTAGCTATCTACGCAGAACCTTGGAATGGCACTAAAGAACCTCCTTGGTTAGCATACTTATTGATTACGGGAGGAAGTACCCTGATGCGAAATTCCAATTGCTGTACACGAGTTTGCACTCAAGCATACTAAATTCATATATAAGTGACAGAGCTCTACTCAGATAGTCGCACTATGGACATCAATATCCGGAATCAAACAAATCACATGAATAGATTAAGAAGATGGATATAGAAATAGATGGTTGCGAATGGACTTCAATGCCAAGATGAACCTATGACCTAGTGGATTGAGATACTGGTCTGGACTAATATCAACACAACTGGCATATACAAGGGAACCAGTGGTCGACAATCCTAAATCTACATCAGCTCAGCTGGCATATACAAGGGAACCAGTGGTCGACTTTATAATAAACCTTTATTTATTTATTTATTTTATTATTATTATTATTATTATTATTTTTTATTATTTTATTTTTAACGACATGATTAGATCTTTTGGATCCAAGCGCATGCTTCTTGTCAGCAGATTACATGGTAATTCCCGTGGATCCTGCGTTCCACGCTTGTTTAGGCGATGGAGACAGGGACAACACACACATATTGCTATCCAAGTGTTAATATTTATTCCGATTGGTCTAATTTGTCTGGTGTATTTTTTTTTTTTTTTTTTTTTTTTTTAGTAACTCAATCACTCTATTTCAACTCAGCAGACATCAACATAAAAATTTGCAAAAACAAAAACAAAAGTAATAAGATGATTCCGAGATACGGTGAAACTATCATGTTATTTCTAACACCTGAGCTCTGTGCTTTTATGAATAGACTCTTATAGATGTTTCCATCTAGTCAGATTGGTCCCTCAACTCCTAAAACCAAAATGCTTCCATCCACTTAGATTGGTTAGTGCCATCCTTAATAGGCATAAATTTCTAGGCTCTGGAGTTTATAATGCAACTTAAAAGTTTCTCCCGTACCCCCTAACTTAAACCTAACATTGTCCTCAATGTTTTAAAGATAAAATTAAAAGCATGAACAAGGATAAACTGTTACCATTTGAAGAAAAAGAGTTAAGGAAAGATATTACCGTGTTGCATGAACCATGGGTTACCTCCCAAGAAGTGCTAAGTTTAAAGTCTTCAGCCAGACTAAGAAAGGATTAGTCACTCGAATCATAAAGTAACAGTCGGAATAACTGTGGGTCTTCAAAAAATAGAGCTGATCAAAGGAAATTGCAATAAACCAAGAAAGTGAACAAGAATAGCAGTCCCTTATCTAGTTTCCTGATTAGAATATCTATATCTAATTGTGGTTCAGGTTCAGTATCTATGAAAGGGTCTAAATAAAATATTTTCATTGGATGCATTTCCTCATAAGTGAGATCCAAATTATTAGGTCCTAGAGTCTGTAGAAACTCAAATAAGAACTTAGAAGCACATAATAATAACCTAAATAATTGAGGATCCTCTAAGTCAATCAGGTTTTACTTACATAATTGACCACAGTGAGAGTAGTGGTCATTCTTAAGCAAATGTGTCGATTTTATTAACCTAAAGTACTTAGGCTTAGTCTCAGAACCTAATAGGTGACACATTTGAAATCTATATGTTCCCACATTTGGAAGAAAAATATTTGGTGGGAAAACAAAATCGACCGGGGTATCATAGCCTGGGTAAACCACATCAACCAGAGGATTGGTTTCTAACAACTGAACTTCCTTATGGACATCACTAGATTCAGGGAAACGTGTATGAAGATAATCTGTTAAAACGGTTGAGGCACATATGAACTCATGAAGACTCATTCATTCGGGCAACTTTCCTTGTTTGAGCAAAACTCACGGTTTCTCCATATTTTCACGGTTTCATGAAAAATAATAAAAATAGGGAAGGTGTCGTGGGACCGGGCTACCTAGCCGGCCGGCCATGCCCTAGCCGTCGGTCACGCACCTTGCATTCCCTTATTTTCATAATTATTATTTCCCTCATCTCATGAAACTCCTCCGTTTGAGCAAAAATCATGGTTTCTTCATATTTTCTCAAATATTGCTCAAACCATGAAAAAGCCAAAAAGTCAAACGATCAACCGACCAGGCTACTCACGAAAAATATTAAAATATTATTATTTTAATATTCTGAAAATTTTGATCAAACGAGCAAAGTTCGACTTGCTCATTCGAGCAAAATCAAGAATTTAAGTCAAGATCAAACTCTTTTGAAAATCAAAAATATTGCTCAAACGCATATCAGAAAATACCAAAACTCTCAGGATTGAGACACAGACATTATGGTGACACGGGCATGCTTCCTTGACCAACCAAGGCCGGCCCTAAGGATCGAAAGGAGCCGGTCCCACACATCTTCATAATTTTTACCTAATTTGCTCAATTGCTCATATTGGGTCCAAACTCTTTTCAACCAACTTGGAATTCTCTCAAACGACCAACAGCTGGTCCCACGACCACCAAGGGACGGTCTCATGCCCTCTTGGCCAGTCTCTCACTTCTCCATAATTAGGTTTTATCACCTAACGCTCGCACGAGCATTATTCTAATAAATGATCAACACCAGCGTTTGATCATTCTCTCACCAACCGGTCAACTAAAGACCCTGGTGCATGCTCACTCGAGCACTTGGGCACCACATAGTCGTCCATCATCCCATGCGGTCGGTCTCTTAATCATTCGAACTTATTCATCATTTGTAGAAACCTACAACACATCCACAATTCTTGATCATCATTGATCCCACAATTCTCAACTTCCCTCCTACAGATCAACCCATCTCCCTCTTTGTGACCGAATTGACTCTGGAATGGCCATGGACTTGGTTTAGGCCGGAGTCCTATAGATTTATCTCTCGAACTCAAAGCACTCCTGTGCAGTGCATCTGTGTGAGGTTAGGCAGTTTGCTTGGTTGAGGAGTCTCGTCCGATCGGTCGTCTCTTCACTTTCCTAAAAAAGCCAGCAAATCGTTTTTCCCCATCAACAAACACTCATAGTCGATCGACGTTTACCTAGAACTTTCGAAGGTTATATTTTCATGAACGCACAACTCACATACACAAAACTTGTGCACCTATCATAGAATTCATACTATAGATGGACTAATAATATCAATGCCCTTTATAAAGCATTCGATAAGCAATCAAATGGTCTAAAGGCACAAAAAAGACGTTTCGCAACAAGCCCGTTTGATACACTTTCCTGCACAAATCTACGAGCTGGGAGAAAATTATGAAGAATCTAGTATGTCATTCTCTTCATATTGATGTCATCTACAACATATAAAAATTCACAATAATTGGATGAACGAGCTGAAAGATGTGGGCAAAATATCAATCTTCATGCACATGGACGTTCGTCCACTTCATTCAATCAGAGATACAAGAGAGACAAGCAAGGTTTCTAATATTCATGAAACAAAAATACTAAAATAATCAAGGCAACATCTACTCTACAGAAATAAAAAGATGTTCAACTAATGCAGCGATTAGTAAGATTAATCATCATATTCGTCATTGTCCTCACGATCGCCATCCTCTTAATGATCATTATCTACGGAACTTTCTTTAAGTTCTTCTTCAGAATCATATTCAGAGTTATCTTCGGGAATCTCTTCAAGAATGTCTTAAGGATCCTCAAAGGTTGCATCTAAATGATCATTTTCTTCACATACAACTTGAAAATGGATCTTATCCAATCGTCCATCCTCCATACCAGGTGGGTATGGCTTAATTTTACGACCAACAGGTTCCTAGACAGGTTCAACTTCACCTACATCAGAATCAGAAGCTACGCCATCACCGGAAGAGTGTGGTTCATCTTCAGCCGCTAGTCTTGCTTCCTGATTCCGACGTCGCTTTCGTTGATATGCTACGAGTTTTTCACCTTCAACCTTCTTCTTCTATATATTTCATCGCGTATCTGCCTTTTTTCTGCATCTACTAATGCCAAGAAAGCATAGATTTTAGCACAAACTACTCTCAGATGATTGAGGGTCATACCGCGTATCAATTCTCCCGCTTCTCTAAAAGGTCGAACCACCTTGGTGTTTGCGGGTAAAAACGACCCGCGGGAGTTTCTGGTAAAAAGTGGTGGAGGAGGCAAGTGCTCGCTGAAGCAGGTGCTCGAAGTACCAAATCGCCTAAGCCTTTAAACAAACTGAGACTGTGTGGAGATCAATGAAGATTAATCCGTTGGTGATGTGATGTGTTGAACTACTTTGAAGATGATTCTCTGTGTAGACAAAAGAAATGTTCTGAAAGTGTTTGATAATTCGACTACCTTAGGTTTTCTTGCGAGTCTTGTTAGTCTTAGTTATCAAATCATAGATTCAGCAACCTATTTATTGTAGCATATCAATCTCCTATAAGTGGTGACAAATGAAGGAAGTGGAAGAATGGGGAAGTGGGAGATCGTGCAGAAACCACTTCCACGTTGCATGGAAGACTTGTTTTATCGACCATCCATTATTCAATTTTCCCCCTTACTGCCAGCACGACTTACCAAAACTCTCATCGGGGATGTACCTCATATTTCACATGTTGTACGATGCCAGAACAAAACCCTAGTGATATCTCCCCAAGTGACATGAATTGTGAAAACACGAGGGTACCCAAATACCACAATCTTTTATTTATCCACCTATAAGTCCTCTTACCGAAAGTGATCATCTATGGACAAATTCGAGACAATGAAACAAATCGTTAGTCACACTTTGTGTGATTGTCTATGGATACGAGATCGAGACAATACGACAACCAAAGTGTTATACTTGATAACAAGTTCGGACTTAACCAAACTATATTGGATCACTATCAAGTATATATGGAGTTAACGTTTGTGTATTTTACTTTTAATTATAATAAAACAATTATAATTGCGGAAATAGAAAAGTAAAAGACACATCAAGATTTTGTTAACGAGGAAACTGAAAATGCAGAAAAACCCCGGGACCTAGTCCAGAATTGAATACTCTCAGAATTAAGCCGATATACAAAGTCTAAACCAACTTCGTATAGTTGAGACCAAGCAACTACCTCTAGTTCACTCAGTATTCCGACTTCGATGAGTGCATGCACTGGAAAATTCCTTTGGATCGTATTCCAAACAGTAATGGAACAAAAAATCTGTTGGGTAAAAACTCTTTCGATTCTTTCAAGATAAAGATATCTCAAGTCATACGCAAAGGCTCTTCCGTTTAATCTAATAAACTCCTTTGCCTGGTTAGATCAATCTATCCAAAGATCAATCTATCCAATAACTATAAAGTAGTCAAGTTTAGATTCGCAATCAATCGATATAGATTCCAACAAGAAACTATAAAGTGATGCCGATCTCATGCAACTAATCAATCGAATAAATCTGATTCTAGTTGGATGCCAGCCGATCAAGGTTTGTGCACACCCAAAGATATGAGAACCAAATAAGAAATCTTCTTTGTCTTCAAATCTTCTTTAATCTTCAATAAACACCTGCACAACACCACTTTAATCTCTTGTGATCAATCACACACGGAACGGAGTCTGTTAACAATGGATCATCACAAGATGTCTTTAGATCTACAAACAATTCTAAAGATCTCGTCGATACTTCGATCTAGTGTGAGTGAATCTTATATCATAAGAGAAGATTCTCAAGAATAAACAAACTAGGTGCAAACAAAGTTTCAACAGCCGTTAGTCAATCAAATCAATCAAAAACTAATAACACTGCAATTATCTAGTTTCCCACCAATGGTACTCGTAGAGTCGATCCCACAGAATTCTTTAAACGAGCAGTTGTAAGAGATTTCACCTAATTAGGGTACTTTCCTCTCTGAATAGACGGCTCCACCAGAAACAACAAAAAGATGAAGTTTTCCTGGCTCGTAGGATAGTTTGTTAGAACTGCAAACCTAGGTATTTATAGATCATGGATGTTTGGACACCAAGGAATTTCCAAAACCGAAAATATTCTCAAGATATGCATTGAATAGCAAAATTCGTTTTTCCTAATTCCAATAAATGCTTGTCCAAAATTTCTGAAATCTCTCAATAGAAAATCTCCAATTAGTAAATGCACATTACTAATTTTTATTCTTTAGAGATATGCATTTAATTTCTGGTAATTAAAGCATATAAAACCAAAAA
This sequence comes from Papaver atlanticum, assembly GCA_023531105.1. Classification (NCBI taxonomy): domain Eukaryota; kingdom Viridiplantae; phylum Streptophyta; class Magnoliopsida; order Ranunculales; family Papaveraceae; genus Papaver; species Papaver atlanticum. The sequence goes on along the minus strand of JAJJMB010009041.1, from coordinate 2,885,587 downwards.
CCTTAATTAAAAGATTCTCAATTTATTTTGGTACAGGATCTCCTTGAGTACTAAAGAATATCTTTGAACAATAAATGATAAGAGTTACTAAACATGTTCAAAGTATGTTGACATCTTTTCACTGTAAATCCTTATTCATATTTACATGGATTTACATTCTTGGAATCGGTGATACCACGCTTCCAAACAAGTTTAGAATTGGTTCACCTTTATTCCAAGATCACTATGTGATTGATCAAATATCAAATCACATACATGGGTTCAATCGGTTTTACCAATCACTAGGACTGGTTATACCTTAATATGGAAACACTTGTGATCGGTCACACAAGTTACCAGGACCGGTTACATCAGTTAACAGGATCGGTTACCATATACTCATGGTATTGTTTGTGATCGGTCACACCAGTTACCAGGATCGGTTACACCAATTACCATGATCGGTTACACCAATTACCAGGACCGGTTACACTAATTACCACGATCAATTACACATACTTTGTGATCGGTTATACCAATAAGCCTAACGATTTCCTTTTCGATTCATAAAACATGTTCATAAATGTACTTCCTTTAAACAAATGTAAAACATTGTTTCTTAGGATGAAATCTTCACCATAACCCATTCACATAATCACAACAATATATACAAGATTATGTCGATGTCATATCTACGAAGTTCAAAAGATAAGCATTTATACTTCGTAGTCTAATTCCATAATACTATGATCATACAAATATGACCATGTCACATCACTAGAGTATCATACAATATGTACAGTATATACAGCGTCATAGTTATGTTTTCAATATATCACAACTTGAAAGATAAGTTAGGAATGAAAGCAGTTCAAGTCAATATTACTAACCTCAGGAGGAAGGATGATGTTGTCGTTGTAGTTCGCTTCTTATTCACTTTCTTCAGGTCTTCGGAGTAATACTTGTATGTCTCAACATTCCAGTCTAACCTAAACGAAGTTTACTCTAGTATACAATCAAGCGACTTTAGATGAATTTTGAGTAACTAAAATATGACAACAAAACTTGACATACCAACTCTTGGTGAGTTCAACCGAGCTATGCTCTAACAAAACAAATGATCCCGTATTTTGTTAAGCCATAAATAATACATACAAACCAAAATAAATTTGCTTGCACAATTATGTTTCTTAACCGGAAGCAATGTAAACAAACAAAGACATTATAGCACCGCAATTGCACCGAATTTCGTTAAGCAAAACACTTGATACCCAACAATAAAGAAGATACCAAACAATAAGCCAAATAAATTGACACAGTTTTTCTTAACTGGAAACAATTGAATCATACACACATACATCCATATACAATAATGAAACATATCAATAATACCGAAATTTTGTTAAGCAAAATCAATATAAACAGGATTTTCTTAAACAGGAAAACGATTAACTAACAAATTCGTTACCTCAGATTCCGCAGCCTCTTCTCCCCAGAAAGATATATCATTAAGCGCAAGTTCAAGTAAGAACTCTCCCCCAGTGTGTTGTCATCCTCTTGCAAGCACAAAAGAACAACAACAAAAGCAACCTTTACCAGAGAAAGGTTGAAACAGTTTTAACTAATGCATGCCAATAGCAAAAGTTGAAAACCCGAAATACATATGTTTATGCTAAACACAACTCATGTAAACATAAATTGATTCAACATATTGTGACTTTTCACATATGAGTTTCAATCGAAACACCTTATGATCCTTTGATAAATCCTACCAACATGGGCTAGAACTTAATCCCGCTAAATCAAAAAGCCACACAAACCATAAGGGTCACATCATATGAGATCGAATATTAAGGTTAATGAAAACCGAAATCAGACATTCCATAAACAGAATACACATATCAAAATATACAAATATTCATTCACATGCTATGTAATCGGTAACTATCACAAGAAAAATTACAAAGAAATAATTTTATTCATAAATAATGATAGTTTTATTCAAAATAGACCTTATACAATAATTGAAGCAAATCAAACATTGATGTCTATTTTTCTGGTAAATAAGTTCTAAGAAGTAGATCACTCTTTATCATCGAGCCATTTTTGATAATCCTTTTCTAGTTCTGACTGTTGGTTACCTTCACCCTTCCGAAACTCTGAATCAATGTTCAGGATACCTTTTAGCGTTTCTGGATCTTTTCTAGCAGTCAAGGCTAACTGTTTCTGAATACAGTTTAATTGATTACCAAGATTTTAAGATGAACCAGAAGATTGTTGTTATGAATCTGTGATTTTCCTTTGATAACTTGTTCTTTGGTTTGTCTTCCAAACATTTGACTTATGGTCATTTTAAAAACAACATTGGTGCTTTTCATGTCATCAAAGTCGCCTCCCATAGTAAATTCACATATTTTGGTAATGAGACTTGGAAATCCGAGACGTCTCTTGACTCCTGGAGATGAGATGGAATCTGATATCTTGATCATTTGACTAACAATGATCCCACAAAGATCAACTTGTGAATCACCTTCCAACAGAAAGTACACAAGTTCTGCAAATTCCTTATTCCAGACTTACTTATTTCTTGTACTTGCGAATAGGGTTGCTATAGCAAGTTTTCCAAATACCCTTAAGTAAAAAGGTATATCTTTGGATGGTAATATATCTTCTTCCTAGTCGATATTCTTTCCAATAAGACAGGTTGAAATGGTATCGTGTTCCATTTCAACTCCGGTAATCATGTGATTACATTCCATATTGTACTTGATGATATTTGAAATTATCTTGCGATCGACATAGTGAATACAACAACCAACAAGAGTAACAAAGGTAAGTTTTTCATGATCAATATTGTGAATATTAGCATAGAAAATTCTTACCAAATATGGTGAATATTTTTCAAAATCAAAAAGTTTTCCCCAGTTTCGATCTTGAACAAATTTCACATAGCCCTTATCTTGGACTTCTGGATCAAACCTATTTTCATCAGTAAACTCTATTCCTTTGAGGGTTTTGTATTTCTAAAAACATGAACTATCAACAATAGAAGTGAGTTCATGCTTATCTTCTATTTTGAAAGGAAATCTAATCCTGTCAATATCATCGTATCTAACACGATAATCAGAAGATTTTTTATTACTTGATTTCCTCTTCTTCATATTTTCAGATATATGATAAACCCTAGTTACAATTCCAAACTATTTCTCCCACGATGTTTGTGAAAACTGAAAAGACGAGGGTACCCAAATATGCCTCAATCTAAAACTTTTCCACCTATAAGTCCTTTCTCCGAAACAGATTGTCTATGGACTGAGTCAAGACAATACAACTAATCGGTTCACACTTCGTGTGATCGTCTATGGATACGAGATCGAGACAATATGACAACAAGATAACTTGTGCGATTGACTATGGATACAAGATCGAGACAATACAACAACGAAGTATGTTTAATTGATAATAGGTTCGGACTTAACCAAAAACTATAGGATTGCTATCAAGTAAATAGGAATTAACGTTTGTGTATTTTACTTCTAATTATAATAAAACAATTATAATTGCGGAAATAGAAAAGTAAAAGACACAGCAAGATTTTGTTAACGAATAAACCGTAAATGCAGAAAAACCCCGGGACCTAGTCAAGAATTGAATACTCTCAGAATTAAGCCGCTATACAAAATCAAACCAACTTCGTATAGTTGAGACCAAGAACCTAAACCTATAGTTCACCTAGTTCCCTCAGTATCCCTGCGCCTCCAACTTGTAATAAGTCACGCACTAGGAACAATTCCTTGGGTTCGTATTGCAAATAGTAAAGGGACAACAAATCTGTTCGGTAACAACTCTTTTCAAACAACGTGATATGAGTTTGAAAAAAGGCTCTTCCGTTTATCCCAATAAACTCCTTTGTCAGGTTCTTAGATCTATCCAATAACAACTACCAAAGTAATTGTTTAGATTTTGCAATCAATACTTTGAATCACAAAGAATTGTATTGATGCTGATCTACTCTACTAATCAATCCAATCTATCACAAAGATAGACTGATTATAGTTGGATCCCTTTCCATGCAAAACAAGTTTTGTGTACACCAAAGATTATGAACCCAAATCAGAAATCTTCTTCGTGTTCAAATCTTCTTTGATCTTCAATAAACACCTGCACACAAATAACTTGAATCTCTTGTGATCAATCACACACAGAACGGAGTCTGTTAACAATGGATTATCACAAGACGTCTTTAGATCTACAAACAGGCTAAAGATCTCCCGTCTAAACTTCGATCTAGTTTGAGTGAATCTTATATCAGAAGAGAAGATTCTCAAGCATAAAAAAACTAGGTACAATCAAAGTTCAACAACCGTTAGTCAATCAAATCAATCGAAAACTAATAATAAACTGCAATTATCTAGTTTTCCACCAACGGTACTAATAAAGCTCATAAATCCCAAAGAAGTCTTTAAACCGAGCGGCCATAAGAGATTTCGCCTAATTAGGTTACTTTCCTCTCCGAATAGGCGGCTCCACCAGTAACAACACAACTAGGTAGTTTTGCTGGCTCTGAGGATTAGTTTTCTAGAAATGCAAACTTCAGTATTTATAGACAAGGAAGTTTGGACACCAAGGAATTTCCAAAACTGAAAATATTCTCAAGATATGCAATATATTTCCAAATTCGGTTTTCATAATTCCTGGAAATGCTCTGTCCAAATATTGACCGAAATCTCAGTACAAAATCTCCAACTAGTAAATGCACATTACTAATTTTTATTTTCTAAAGATATGCATTTTAATTGCTGGAAATTAAAAGCATTTAAAACTAAAAACCTTAATTAAAAGATTCTCAATTTATTTCGATCCGGGATTCTCCTTTAGCTATTAAGGAATATCTTTGAACAATAAAAGATAAGAGTTACTGCACATGTTCAAAGTATGTCGACATCTTTACTTTGTAAATCCTTTTTCATATTTACAATCTTTGAACCAATTTTCCACACTTCCAAACAAGTTTAGAATTGGTTCATCTGACTTCCAAGAACTATGTGATTGATTATCCTATCAAATCACCATTAATGGGTTTCACGATTTTACCTCAACATAAAGTTTCGGTTCTACCTCCAAGTGGATACTAGGATCGGTTACACTAGTTACCATAAAATGGCTAACTAAGTACTAGGATCGGTTACCACTTCTTATGGTAAAACTTGTAATCGGTTGACCAAGTTATAGGATCGGTTACACCAACTTACTAAACTTGTTAAACCTCTTACAAGGATCGATTGCATACTCTCTTTTGATCGGTCACACCTCTTACTAGGATCGGTTACCTAATGTCTAGTATTTAGTCACACCAATTTCAAGATATCGATCTTACCATCTCAGGTGATTACTTAAGATCGGTTTCACTAATAAAAGTCATACCAATACAAAAGTCAGGCCTTGTGAATAGTTTTACCAAGATACATAAACAAGTTATGAACGGTTATACTAAACACACATATTGGTAATTCAAAAAGATTTGCAATGAATAACAATACCAATAAGCCTAGCGATTTCCCTTTCGATTCACAAAACAAGTTTATGAATTTACTTCCTTTAAACGAATGTAAAACATTGTTTCCTAGGACGAAATATTCACCCATACCCATACATAATCAAAATAGCATTCATACGATTATGTCGATGTCTTATATACAAAGTTCAAAAGATAGACGTTATACTTCGTATTGTAATTCCTTAATACTATGTCTAACTAGAGTATAATCATTCACAGCTTCGCAGTTATGTTTTCAATATGCACGACTTGAAAGATACGTTAGGAATGAAACAGTTCAAGTCAAATATTACTAACCTCAAGTGGAAGGATGATGTCGTCGTTGTAGTTCTTTACTTATTCACATTCTTCAAGTCTTCACGTAATACTTGTAAGTCTCATATCCTAGTAACTTTCTAGCTAACTTATACAAAGTTTACTCTAGTAAATAATCAAGTGACTCTTTAAATTAGTTTTGGTTCACTAAAATATGACAACCAAACTTGACATACCAACGCTTGGTGGGTTCAACCGAGCTATGCTTTAACAGAAACACCATAAAATAATCTTCTTTTATAGGGAGTGAAGATAACGATTTTCGAAAATAACTAGTTTTAAGAAATCCTTCCAAAATCGGAAACCTTGATTTGTGGGGAAACAAATCCGATTTCGCAACTAGGTATTTCTTTCGGGAAACCGATTTTTCTTGGACCGGATCTATATTATGGATCAGTTCTATATTTATGTCCAAGTGTTTGCTAACTCTATAATTACCAAAAGATTATTTTTCAAATTCATTCAAGAATTTTCCAGTAGAGTTTATAAAAGCAATATTGAACATAACAAGATATTTATAAAAAAATACGTTTAGAATCATAAGTCCAGTAATACTTTGAAAGATCACTTGCTTCATTGAAACAGTTGTGGGGCGTATGAAGCAATCCATTGTTAATAGAATTATTAACTGAAAAATCATTCTTTGTAACCAAAATCGTATCCTAATCAACGATACATTGACGGTCTTAGATATGAAAATGTGTACGTATATATTTGGGTAACCAATCCAAAATATATTTAAGATACCAGATTTTTCAAGAACAAACTAGTTATGGTTCATACATAGAAAAATCTTATGTGGAATCTTGTACATTTTCGAGATAAAACATGTCACATAGAACAATGTATCATTGTTACTAAACTGGTTAGTATTCAATACCATGAGATACAGTTCTATGATAACCGAGGGATTATATAAGTTGTTCAAGACATACATAGACTTAATCCCAATTCCTAACAAATTTAGGAACATGAGTATCATATACTTCATTCTTGTCTTCCACTACGAGTCTTTGAAGTAGTCAAGTCATTGGATTCAATTCTTATAGGTTCGATCGCACCAAACACAGATTGTTAGATCTTTTCGTGTTTTCCTGCTTTGATACCAATTAAAAAGATGAGGGTACGCAAACACACCACAATCTTTTATTTATCCACCTATAAGTCCTCTTACCGAAAATGATCGTCTATGGACAAAGTCGAGATAATGCAACAAATCGTATTCACACATTGTGTGATCGTCTATGGATACGTGATCGAGATAATACGACAACCAAAGTGTGATACTTGATAATAGGTTCGGACTTAACCAAACTCTATAGGATAACTATCAAGTATATACGGAGTTAACGTTTGTGTATTTTACCTTCAATTATAATCGCGGAAATAGAAAAGTAAAAGACACAACAAGATTTTGTTAACGAGGAAACTACAAATGCAGAAAACCTCCGGAACCCAGTCCAGAATTGAATACTCCCAAAATTAAGCCGTTATACAAAATCTAAACCAACTTCGTATAGTTGAGACCAAGCAACTACCCTAGTTCACTTAGTTTCCTCAATATACCTGCACTTACGACTTCGATGAGTGCACGCACTGGAATAATTCATTTGGATCGTATTCTAAACAGTAAAGGAACAACAAATTTATTTGGTAACAACTCTTTCGATTCTTTCAAGATAAAGATATCTCAAATCATACGCAAAGGATCTTCCGTTTAATCTAATAAACTCCTTTGTCTGGTTAGATCAATCTATCAAATAACTACCAAAGTAGTTAAGTTTAGATTTGCAATCAATCGATATAGATTCTAACAAGAAACTATAAAGTGATGCCGATCTCACGCAACTAATCAATCGAATAAATTTGATTCTAGTTAGATCCCATCCGATCAAGGTTCGTGCACACCCAAAGATAAGAGAACCGAATAAGAAATCTTATTTGTCTTCAAATCTTCTTTAATCTTCAATAAACACCTGCACAACACCACTTGAATCTCTTGTGATCAATCACACACATAACGAAGTCTATTAACAATAGATTATCACAAGATGTCTTTAGATCTACAAACAGTTCTAAAGATCCCGTCGATACTTCGATCTAGTTTGAGTGAATCTTATATCATAAGAGAAGATTCTCAAGAATAAACAAACTAGGTGCAATCAAAATTTCAACAACCGTTAGTCAATCAAATCAATTGAAAACTAATAACACTGCAATTATCTAGTTTCCCACCAATGGTACTCGTAGAGCTTCTTGATCCCACAGAAGTCTTTAAACGAGCGGTCGTAAGAGATTTCACCTAATTAGGATACTTTCCTCTCCGATTAGACGGCTCCACCAGAAACAACAAAAAGATTAAGTTTGCCTGGCTCTTAGGATAGTTTGCTAGAAATGCAAACTTAGGTATTTATAGACCAAGGATGTTTGGACACCAAGGAATTTCCAAAACCGATAATATTCTCAAGATATGCAATGAATAGCAAAATTCGGTTTTCCTAATTCCAATAAATGCATGTCCAAAATTTCCGAAATCTCCAATTAGTAAATGCACATTACTAATTTTTATTCTCTAGAGATATGCATTTAATTTCTGGTAATTAAAACATATAAAACCAAAAACCTTAATTTAAAGATTCTCAATTTATTTCGGCACAAGATTTCCTTGAGTACTAAGGAATATTTTTGAACAATAAATGATAAGAGTTACTGTACGTGTTCAAAGTATGTTGACATCTTTTCATTGTAAATCCTTATTCATATTTACATGGATTTACATTCTTGGAATCGGTTATACCACACTTCCAAACAAGTTTAGAATTGGTTCACCTGTATTCCAAGATTACTATGTGATTGATCAAATATTCAAATCACATACATGGGTTTAATCGGTTCTACCAATCACTAGGATCGGTTATACCTTATGGAAATACTTGTGATCGGTCACACAAGTTACCAGGACCGGTTACATCCGTTACCAGGATCGGTTACATCAATTACCAGGACCGTTACCATATACTCATGGTATTGCTTGTGATCGGTTACACCAATTGCCAGGATCGATTACACCAATTACCAGGACCGGTTACACCAATTACAAGGATCGATTACACAACACTTTGTGATCGGTCACACCAATTACTAGGAACGGTCACACCAATTACAAATATCGATCATACCATCTCATAGTGATTACTTAGGATCGGTTACACTAATTAATAAAAACTAGTCATACCAAATCGTAAGTCAGGAATTTTGATTAGTTATTCCAAGATACATAACAAAGTTACGATCAGTTCTACCATTTCACACATATTGGAAATCCAAAGATTTGCAATTAATAGTCGTACCAATAAGCCTAGTGATTTCCCTTTCGATTCATAAAACAAGTTCATGAATGTACTTCCTTTAAAAAAATGTAAGACATTGTTTTCTAGGATGAAATATTCACCATAACCCATTCACATAATCATAAAAGTATATACAAGATTATGTCGATGTCATATCTACGAAGTTCAAAAGATAAGTGTTATACTTCGTAGTCTAATTCCCTAGTACTATGATCATACAAATATGACCATGTCACATCACTAGAGTATTATACAATATTTACAGTATATACAGCTTCGTAGTTATGTTTTCAATATAGCACGACTTGAAAGATACGTTAGGAATGAAACAGTTCAAGTCAATATTACTAACCTCAAGAGGAAGGATGATGTTGTCATTGTAGTTCGCTTCTTCTTCACATTCTTCAGGTCTTCGGAGTAATACTTGTATGTCTCAATATTCCTAGACTCTCTAGTCTAACCTAAACGAAGTTGACTCTAGTATATAATCAAGCGACTTTAGATGAGTTTTGAGTCACTAAAATATGACAACCAATCTTGATATACCAACGCTTGGTGGGTTCAACCGAGCTATGCTCTAATAAATTTATGTCTCATGTGTGAGTCTGCTTTGCAAACGTATCTAATATGTGGTCAACCTTTGACCTAAGTCTATGAGTCTTATGAACTGAACAGACGAAGTTCGAGATTATGATGGATGAAGAATGGAGTGTTAGATCAGCAACATGCTCTGTAAACGTTGAATTAGGTCATGACATATCGTTATGATAATTGAAGCAGTAATCATAGTCGAATGACTTGGTGATGGTTTGATGAGATTGCCGGATCGATTATAAACCATCAAGTTGTGCACTGAGCACTTATAAAAATAATCATTACTGAATGATTATAAAAGTCTTTCTCATGTCATGAGTCAGCCGAATGACGAGATTATAATATTAAATACTGGTCGACTGACGAACCAAAGGTTGGTTGATGAACCAATAAAATACTAATAACCGGACTAGTATGAGATTTTCAAATGTTGACAGCTGAATCAACATGAAAAATATTGCGACTCAAGTATTGATAGCCGAATCAATATGAGGAATATTGTTTCGTAGAGCAATTAAATATTAATAGCTGAATCAATATTGCCATAGGTGGCAATTCTGAACCTTGTTGGTCGTGACCCATTGCTAGCTGTGGCAATTAGGGCATTGACAGATGAAGCACTGATAGTCGGAGAAAGTAATTGCTGGTCAGAGCAAATACTGCTAGATCCATGAATAATTGGTAGTGAGACCAAATAAAATATTAATTAAAAATACGGTAGCTGGACCGAATATTATTTAATTAATTAAATAAAATATTGGTGTTTGAACCTGTGACACACCAGAGAAATTTTGCTTCTAGCGGGTCGGGTTACGGGTTGTTTGGCAAGCTCCGATTCTCTGATATGCCACTCAAGTAAAAAAATATTTGTTCATTCATAATCCTGCACACTGTAGAAATCTCATTAGTCTCAAGGTCAAAATTCTATGACCATATGTCCCATACCATAATACTCATAAAATTCGACAAGGATTCCAATTTCAAAAAAAATAAGAGACGGCTGATTGCCTAAAATAAGAGTTGGCCAGTTGCCAAAAATAACAGTTGGCCAGTTGCCAATAATAACATACGATCAGTTGCCAATTTAAATAATTCATGTGGCCAGTTGCCAATTCAATTAATTCATGGAGCTAGTTGCCAATTCAAATAATTCATGTGGCCAGTTTCCATCGCTTTATTGTGACTCCATTGGCCAGTTGTCAATGGTGAAGGATGGCCAGTTGCCATCATTCTACTGAGACGCCATTGGCCAGTTGCCAATGGTGAATGATGGCCAGTTGCCAATTAAAGGATTGCAATCATCTCAGGATAGATGGTATGAACTTCCAAAACAGCAACCAACACTTTCAGATGATATGAACAACCTTATATAGTTGTGCTGAACCGCATAGCGGCTGTCTATGTACCCTCTCCGTTGCTCGAAGGGATCAAGCATTGTTAGAGCATAGCTCAGTTGAACCCACCAAGCGTTGGTATGTCAAGTATGGTTGTCATATTTTAGTGAATCAAAACTCATTTAAAGAGTCGCTTGATTACATACTAGAGTCAACTTCGTATAGGTTAGCTTGAAAGTGTTAGGATATGAGATTTACAAGTATTACATGAAGACTTGAAGAATGTGAAGAAGTATGGAGCTACAACGACAACATCATCCTTCCTCTTGAGGTTAGTGATATTTGACTTGAACTGTTTCTTTCCCTAACGTATCTTTCAAGTCGTGCATATTGAAAACATAACTGCGAAGCTGTGTATGAAACTCTAGTTAGACATGGTATTAAGGAATACAATACGAGGTTTATTGCTTAACCATTAAACTTTGTATATAAGACATCGACATGATCATATGAATGCTATTGTGATTATGTATGGGTATGAGTGAAGATTTCATCCTAGGAAACAATGTTTTACATTCGTTTAAAGGAAGTAAGTTCATAAACTCGTTTTGTGAATCGAAAGGGAAATCGCTTGGCTTATTGGTATTATTATTCAATGCAAATCTATTTTGAATTACCAATATGTGTGTTTAGTATAACCACTCATAAACTTGTTTATGTATCTTGGTAAAACTATTCACAAGGCCTGACTTATGTATTGGCATGACTTTTATAAGTGAAACCGATCTTAAGTAATCACTCAAGATGGTATGATCGATGCCTTGTAAATTGCAACTTTTATCTAGTCATTGGGGAACCGATCCTAGTAAGAGGCGCAACAAATTTGCAAGAGGGAATCGATCCTTGTAAGAGGTTCAACACGTTTTTAGTAGATGGGGGAACCGATCCTATGAACATGTGCAACAAGTTTGTAATTTTGGGGGAACGATCCTATGGACATGTGCAACCGAATAAGGTAGTTACCATAAGTTGTGGGGAACCGATCCTAGTACCTAGTCAACCGAATTTTGGTAACTAGCGTGACTATGCACAGTACTCACATGGAGGTAGAACCGAACTTGTTTTGGTAGAACCGAGAAAACCATAATTGGTGATTTGATAGGATAATCAATCACATCGTTCTTGGAATTCAGACGAACCAATTCTAAACTTGTTTGGAAGTGTGGCAAATCGTTTCCAAGATTGTAAGTATGAAAAAAGGACTTACAAAGTAAAAGATGTCGACATACTTTGAACATGTGCAGTAACTCTTATCATTAATTGTTCAAAGATATTACTTAATAGCTAAAGGAGAATCCCAGGATCGAAATAAATTGAGAATCTTTTATTTAAGGTTTCTTAGTTTTTAAATGTTGTTTAATCTCCAGCAATTAAATGCATATCTCTAGAAAATAATAATTAGTAATGTGCATTTACTGATTATAGATTTTTCTATTGTGATTTCGGTCAATATTTGGACAGTGCATTTCCAGGAATTATGAAAACCGATTTTGTGTTCATTGCATATCTTTGAGAATATTCGGTTTTGGAAATTCCTTGGTGTCTAAACTTCCTTGTATATAAATATCGAAGTTTGCATTTCTAGCAAACTAATCATCAGAGCCAGCAAAACTACCTAGTTGTGTTGTTACTGGTGGAGCCGCCTATTCGGAGAGGAAAGTAAGCTAATTAGGTGAAATCTCTTACGGCCGCTCAGTTTAAAGACTTCTTTGGGATTGATAAGCTCTATTAGTACCGTTGGTGGGAAACTAGATAATTGCGGTTTATTATTAGTTTTCGATTGATTTGATTGACTAACGGTTGTTGAACTTTGATTGCACCTAGTTTGTTTATGCTTGAGAATCTTCTCTTCTGATATAAGATTCACTCAAACTAGATCGAAGTTTCGACGGGGATCTTTAGACTGTTTCTAGTTCTAAAGACGTCTTGTGATAATCCAACGTTAACAGATTCCATTATGTGTGTGATTGATCACAAGAGATTCAAGTTGATTGTGTGCAGGTGCTGATTGAAGATTAAAGAAGATTTGAAGACAAGAAGACTTTTGGGGTTCATAATCTTTGGTGTGCACAATACTTGTTTCGGCTGGAAAAGGATCCAACTATAATCGGTTTATCTTTGTGATAGATTGGATTGATTAGTTTAGTAGATCGGCATCAATACACTTCTTTGTGATTAATAGTATTGATTGCATAGTCTAACAATTACTTCGGTAGTTGTTGAGAGATTGATCTAAGGACCCGACAAAGGAGTTTATTGGTTAAACGGAAGAGCCTTTGTCAAACTCAAATCACGTTGTTTGAAAAGAGTTGTTACCGAACAGATTTGTTGTTCCTTTACTGTTTGGAATACGAACCAAAGGAATTGTTCCAAGTGCGTAACTTATTAACAAGTTGGAGGCGCAGGGATACTGAGGAAACTAGGTGAACTATAGGTTTAGTTGTTTGGTCTCAACTATACGAAGTTGGTTTGATTTTGTATAGCGGCTTAATTCTGAGAGTATTCAATTCTGGACTAGGTCTCGGAGTTTTTCTACATTTGCGGTTTCCTCGTTAACAAAGTCTTGCTGTGTCATTTATTTTTATTTTCCGCAATTATAATTGTTGTTATTATAATTTAAAGTAAATTACACAAACGTTAATTCTTATTTTACTTGATAGACAATCCCTAGAGTTTGGTTAAGTCCGAACCTATTATCAACGTTAATTCTTATTTTACTTGATAGACAATCCCTAAAGTTTGGTTAAGTCCGAACCTATTATCAAGTAAACATACTACGTTAATTCATAGTCAATCACACAAGTTATCTTGTTGTCATATTATCTCGATCTTATATCCATAGACGAGTGTGAACCGATTAGTTGTATTGTCTCAATTCAATCTATAGACAATCACTTTCGGAGAAAGGATTTATAGGTGGAAAAGTTTTAGATTAAGGTGTATTCCTCGTCTTTTCTAGCACGACCGTAAAGACGACCGTAGTTCGTCGTTTGTTTTAGATAGTATGAACTACCCATAGTAGCAACTATCTCTTATCAGCTATCAAGTAAACTGATTGCACTGCATTGCAGTGTACATGATGAATAATGAGTAGATCGAGCACTACTCGGATTAAGCCAATCACCTTTTCGGTTCCAGAAAAGCAACTTCAATAAAGTTTAAAGGAATCGATAAGCATGCACATACACATATAAGACCCTGAATTGCCACTAGCAGAAGAAATATATCATTTGCATCTGAGGAAAATACCTATAAAACAGTAAATAAAGAAAGTGGCAAGAAAGAAATTCATATGCAAACAGTGGTTGGCATTCAAGCCAAAATGAACTACAATTTGCCAGTTTACAATATCATTATCAATTGCAACCACTACCTTAGTCTCATCCATTTGCATATGACAACATCACCTATAGGCACCGCGGGAGCAAGTAAAACATTCACAACCATATACGAAAATGAATAACACCAAGATTAAAGTCGATGTCATCCGGTATATAAAAATACGACAAGTAAGAAGTAGATTGCATTCCCACTCAACTATTAAGGAGAACACATAAATAATAATATATTAAAACTTCTAGTAATGAGCTCTTGCCTGACTGCTCTTTGGAAATGAAAACTTAATTAATCACAAGTTGGTCTAATTCAGATGGTCATTTAACTAAAATGCAAATAGCATCCGCACCAACCGTCATTCTAGCATAAGCCTAAACAATTCATGACAAGGGAAATGACCAACCGTAGTTGATACTAACTAATACAGCAAGGTCTGCTTAGGCAGTTAGCTAACCGGTAAACACACTAGTGCAACTCAGTCACTAAAATCAAAATATCTCTCACCCCAGTCTGGCCATTCTACTAGACGAGTAAAATGTACATTTTTTGATCCATAATTCCATAATCCTAACACCACTAACTGAAATGATTTTAATATAGCTAAACATCAACCAAGCACTTAGCGTCTCTAGGCTAGTCTCGCTGCAGACTTATAACAAGGCTAACCATATTATGTTGTTTCAGTTTGTCCACTTTAGATACCGGATACACATATCATTCAAAAAGAACCACAATACTAATACTCAAATACTCGCATAGCAATATTTATGGCCATGAAGAACAAACGATGCTTCACGAAAGCATACAGAAAAGACTCACAAATTTTATACCATTTTGTACATCTCACATGTACAATAATCCATACAACAAGTATTAGTAATCTATCATTCTTTGTAAATAATAACACAAACAAGATCACCAATGAATGAATATAATTTTAAAGTAACGTACAACAATTCATATTGCACCCCCATAACAATCCACATGCACGACTAATTGGCTAGCTAAATATACAAAAAGATATCACTTAAAGTCCACATATAACTAACACATATGTGCCGACAAAGAGGGCTGCCACTTGACAAGTAATTAACCATTTTAATCAAAGTGAAGCAAGGTAAGTGCACCCAACAGTCTAGTGTAAACACGTTTCAACTCATTAGGACTAACTGTTACTTGATGGCAACATAAGACAAGGATCTTGCTTATGAAAGCCAAAATCTCAACTACATCATTGTAAAGCTTAACTAACAAGTGCTATACCGTGTAGTCGTGTATATATATATATATATATATATAAAATACAGGGGCTATCTGAATTGGTAGCACCAAAATGAATCACCACATGATACTTATTTAATAAATATTCACTACACACAATGATACACGTATACCTCCATCCAAAACTCAAGCCAAGACATAGCCTTAAGTTACATCAAACAATACCCATGCCAAACTCCGGAAGTCCTGAAATCATAACTTATAATCTCCAATCTCGTTAGGCAATCAAACAGGTTCATATGCACATACCATCAAACATTACATTAGATGTAAACAAAACTGTCACTACTTTTCAAAATTCAATCACAGTATAACTACACTTTTCGGTAGCAAATAGTACTCGATTTTTATGAAAATTTTCTGGTAGCTTTATAACTCAGGTTAAAACAACATACTCAAAAATAATCAGAACTTCATGAATTTTTTACAGTAGGTTAAATACACGGATATAAACATCATGCTAAAATTTCATCTCTATCCGATAAGAGGATAATGAGATTTGAAGAAATCGGTACACTATTCAGGATTTAAATTCTGCACAGCACAGTCATAGATGACACGATCTTTGGGGTAGTAAACGTGACCTGATCTTCATAATTTTTTTACCATACCTTCATCAGACAACGGGGTATTACATATATAAATTTCACCACAATCCAACCACTGGATCTCAAGAAATCAGTAAAAAAAGCAAACAGACTTTCTAGAGTTTACAAGTTAAAAAGAGGGAATGAGCGATTCTCTTCAATACAACATAAATTGGGTGAAACCACACAAACCCCTATTTGTAATTTATATGACTTGAAGTTTAACCACCAACTTATGAACAATCCTCAAATCTCATAAGAACCCTAATTTTAAGATTTTGATTAAAGATGGAATCAAATGCAAATCATTATCATCACTATTTAAAATAAATCATCAAGGAAAAACCCCTTACCTTCTCTTGCAAACCAACTCCATAACTTGACATCAACAATTATCTTGCTGATTTTCTTTTCTAACCCTAGCCTCACCAATCTCTCAAACATCTTATTCATGTTCTTTGTTTGAGAAAGACAAATTGAGAACTAGAAGAGAGAAAAACGGAGAATAAGGAAAGAGAGATTACATCCTCTTCCAGCAAATCACCCTGGAAACTCCAAAGCAAGAACATGAAGTAGAAAAATAAAAACAGGAGAGCTTAGAAAAGAAAAGAAACTTTTTGTTTCTTATTTTCCTTTTACTTGTTTTCGTAAGGACCAAACTGCCCTTGGCAACTTCCAAATGTTAAAACATATGTTGACACATGTGCAGTTGCTGTGGTAAAATTTCTACGCCCAATATTTGTTTCAAGGTCAACTAATGTTATATAATAGTGTATTTAAGCAACCACTTAGATAAAGGCACCCAAATTAATATTGAATTAAGAGCACTTCAAAATGTGGAATCGGACTAATGAGTTTGGTTAAA
Organism: Papaver atlanticum; assembly: GCA_023531105.1. Taxonomy (NCBI): domain Eukaryota; kingdom Viridiplantae; phylum Streptophyta; class Magnoliopsida; order Ranunculales; family Papaveraceae; genus Papaver; species Papaver atlanticum. Next base: position 2,868,329 of record JAJJMB010009041.1, on the reverse strand, counting down.
ACAATAAAACCCGAGTAAAAGTTTCAGAGTGTTACAGAACCTATTCGGAATTATGCTAGACAAAGCATTCAGTTTAGAACCCTAATTATGATCAATGAATAATCAACTGAGAATCAACTTATGGATGGGAGAGAGACCGGCTCTAGGGGTGATGGACCGACCATGTAGTATCCGGATGCTAGACTGAGCATTTACCAAACTCCTTTGCAGAGAAGTTGTTTAATTATTATTATAATAGTACTTGACTGAGCAATAGGTAGTGAAACCTAATTATGGAGAGAGGAGGGACCGACCAAGAGGTGTGGAACCGGCCCTTGGTGGTCGTGGGACCATCTGATGGCGAGTTGATGACCTTCTCAGTTGCAGGAAGGAGTTTGAACCGAATATGGACTTTAAATGATTAATTAGGTCAAAAATCATCAAAAGAGATGAGCCCGGCTTCTGCAAGCCAAAGGGCCGACCATGACCGGTCATGGAGGTCTGCCCGTGTCTTCATGCTATCCGTGAACCAATCCTGATAATTTTGGTATTTTCTGATGGTCTATCGAGCATTATTTCATCCTTGTGTGAAGAATTTGAGTTTGACTGAAACTCTTAATAGTGGTGGAAGGACCACTATATTAAAATATTATTATTTTAATATTTTTCATGATGGTAAAAAGACAAGTCATGATGGTTACGAGACCACTTGCTTTGCTAACCACATGGTTCATGGAGAAGTATGGCAGTTTCAGGAGTTTTGAACGAAAGAGGAAACCCTATAATAATAATAATAATGTCTATGACGATCATGCACTTCATTGCGCAAATGAGGTGGGTTTAAAGTTTAGGAATGATTTTGTTAGGGATGTTATCTCTGATATTTGTTACAAGGCCGGAGTTGCAGCTAGAAAAGAGGTCAACCTTGGGCTCTTAACTGACGATGCTAAGGATTTAAAGCCTACTGACATTCTTGTCTATAATTGGGTTAACGGTCAAGATGTTTGCTTTAATGTTACGGGTGTTTCACCTTTTTCTGATATCAGTGGTCGGGCTTTCGTTCCGGGTGTCACCATTTCTAACGCTATTTCACGCAAGCGGTCCAAATATTTGGATAAGTGTTCTGCTTATGGGTATGGTTTTGGCGTCCTTGCTTTCTCCACTTTAGGCGAACTTGATGAAGATATGGTGATTCTCTTGAAGAGGTTGAGAAATCGCATAGCTAATTATGACCTACAAAATAGGCAATTGTCTTTTTTATGGATTAGGTATTTCCATTCAAAAAGGTGTAGGGGCCCAACTTGTTGCTAGGTTGCCCTCCATCGACGTTGTACCTATTTTATGATTTTTTAATAATTTGCCCATCGTGGCTCCTTCTTTTAATAATAATAATAATAATAAGGCTGAAGTTGCCTTCCATCACGACTTGGTACGTGATGTAGTTATGGAAAATAAAATAAAATAATAAAGGTGTTGGAGCGCAGATTGTTGCTAGGCTCCCAACCCTTTCAAACAACTCGGTGTAATTTCCTTTGTTTAATTAAAGATCTAGTGGCGTTTTTTTTTAAATAATAATAATAATAACTCCATATGGTAGGTTTGGCTATCCAAAAGGGCGTTAGTGCACAAATTGTTGCCCGACTCCCATACATTCATGTGTAAATAACTCTTTTTGTTTCTCTTAATAAAAGCCTTGAGTGACGTCTTTTTTTATATAATAATAATAATAATAATAATAATAATAATAATAATAATAATAAATTAACATGAAAGGTAGAGCTAGTTTTTCTCCCTTGTGACACAATATCATCCCCCATCCGCTTCGGCTCCCTTGGCTAGGTTACCCATGAGGCTCGCTGGTAGGCTAACACAGCAACCTGTTCAATTAATGTAGTAGTATGTTGTTGGAGCTTAGCTTGTTAGGCTTCCAACTAGTTAATGTAATACTCTTTATCCAATAGAAATTATTTTAAAATAATAATAATAATAATAATAAATTTCATGCATTCCAGGAGGTCCCAGGTTCGAGCCCCCAATGGCGTAATATTGCAGAAATTAACATGGAAGGTAGAGTTAGTTTGCCCCCCTTGTGACACAATCTCAGCCCCCACCATCCGCTTCGGCTCCCTTGGCTAGGTTATCCATGAGGCTCGCTGGTAGGCTAGCACAGCAACCTGTTCAATGAATGTAGTAGTATGTTGTTGGAGCTTAGCTTGTTAGGCTTCTAACTAGTTAATGTAATACTCTTTATTTTAATTAACCAATAAAAAAAATATAATAATAATAATAATAATAATAATAATAATAATAATAATAAAATAAGGAAAATAGGGGAGGGCCGGCTAGAACCGGTGGCACGACCGGTCGGTTAGCCGTGTGGGGCCACCCTCACGGTTCCTCTATTATTTTATTATTATTTTCTCTCTCTTCCTTTTCCTTCTTTGATCAAACTTCCAATCCTAGTTCTTCCATGTTTTTGGACACTCTTTTGAGCATTATTGCTAAATACACCCGTGCCTCTTACTCAGGGCTTACTCGGAGGTGCCCCAAATGTCCGAAAGGTAATATCCATTACTTCAAATGGAATTCGATCGAGAAAATCCATGGATCCTGAGCAAGTAAATATTAGAGTTTAATTAGCATATTTTTTTTCTAGGAATTCAACTGATGAATACAACAGTAGAATTAATTAATTGGTTGTTCTGCACTAGCATGTCGCATGTCTAGGAACCTTTGCTAGCTTAAGATATGATTTGATCAACATCATATTTATTCTGAACCTTTGCTAGCTTAGGAATTCAACAGATGTGCTGAGTCTTTCAACTTTAATCATGAAATATATGGAACATTAAAAGTTTTACCTCAGAAACCCTAATATCGCCGTCATATATTATTACTGTCATGATATTACAGAACTGCAATTCACACCTTGTGAAGACATAAATTTCTTTTGATTCCGATACTGATCAGAGATGCAAAATTTCTAATGTGATTTAACGAATATTTCCTTCGTCAAAAATCCACCATCAACATTAAGTCCCCTGCTTAGTGTGGGACAGTCATGTTCCGCAATATGCACATGGATGGTGATTTTTACTGACATAAGCAAAATGAATAAATAGGTTCAGTTATCAAATGTTACCGGGAATTTCGATCCAATAATGCTCTAATCATGTTGGATGATTATTGAAGGAGTAATAGTCAGACGTAGGAGCTCTTGCATAATGACTGGGCATCGTCCTGAGAGCATAAATTGATGAGGGACACTGATTTTGGTGATAGAAGGACCATGTTAACCCGCGTATGGCACGAGCGCTGCTTGAAAGAGGAATCCTAATTTAACCGAAATTAGAAAAACTTAATAATACATATAAAAGGGGGCGAAACCCTTTTTATTTTTTCACCTTCTCTCATCACCACCAGCAGCAGGAGCGCCTCTCCCTTCTCTTCCCTTCACCGACCATTGGCAGCAAAACCCTTCAAAATTCCAGTCGGCCGGCAATTTCCGGTGAGTTTTTTTTTCACGTTTTTTTTCTTTCTCTGCTACATGCGCATCGATCATGGAAGAAGAAAAAATTATTTTAGTATTTTTTTACGAATTAATGAAGATTTAGGTAAATATACCGTATTTTTGACTTTTGATGCTTCAATCGTCTTCGTAGGTGTTCATCTTTGGTGCAGCAAAGATGATGTACTTGTAGCATCAACCCTTGTACTATCACCACTGGTTACTAGTAGAAGCATTGTGACGGTAGGACTAGTTTTATTTCACTTTGAAAACTCTCTTGTACCTGTATTCCGTTGCTGACTCGAATACTGTTTCCGTTCTCTTCGTAATAGATCATGACATCTCCAAACCCTATTTATGGCGCTGATTTTTTAGAGAAGCTGGCTCGTAGAATAACCAGAACACCGAGGATGAAGACCTTCGGAGATGCATACCCCGATTTAGGCATTTATTTTGGCAGACTGGACAATTTTAACACAGGGTATGTCTCTTCATCATCTGGATATTGTGTGTAGCCGTACCAATGCCTTCTTACGCTCAATTTCAGCAGAGAATGAATCAAGATTTAATGAGATTCGTCTGAAAAGGCGGGCTGAAGATGAAAAACTTGCTGAATACCAACAGAATCGTTGTCGAGTTAATCAGAGGAGATTGAAAGCTGAAGAGAGAAAGCATTCTCATATCGATGGAGTTGCATCCGACCCGGATGCATCTGACTATTCACCTGAATAGAGACCCACCCTCTGATCCTGTGATTGAACAGTTCCCTTCTAATGTGAAAACCAAGCGGCTGGCTGAGGCTGAATGCAGAGAGGAAAGATATCTTGACATGACTTTTAATGACCCAGAAGATCAGTTAGAAGAAGATAACCTTGGAGGAGATTCTGAATATGACCCAGAAGAAGAATAATCAGAGATAACTGATGATGAATGTGAAGATGATAAACACGGAGATAGCGATGAGTCTGACAACTAGTATTCTCGTTCAACACACCGTTCTCTTAGTAGATGCATGTTTTATTTTCGTAGTTTTGTAGATGCTACCTTAGCATCCCAGTAGTATCTTCACTTCTTATGCCTTTGGGTAAAACTTCTTCGAATGATAATTATTTGTTTCTCATTGATTTCCTAGTGTCTTCGATTGAGTGAATGAACGAAAGATCACATGGTTGAATGCGGAATCCCATCAGAATTTTTCCATAAAAAATCCAGAAATAGTATCCTTGGTAAAAACGATGTAAAAATTTCATCCGACGTCAATTTTTAACGGTCTACCCCAACTTTTTCATGCCCAAACAATTTCCCATCAATGTGAAAGAAGCTTTTTGAATTTAAAGCTCATTTGGAGGCTCCAATCGTCAAAACAAAAAGTTCCAGGAGAATCATAAAACTTTCAGCAGTGACGATGTTTATTGTTTGACCTACGACTCTCAGCTCGTTCATCCGATTAGCTTGAATTTTGGATATGTCATAGAGAACATCCATATGAAGAGAATATAATATGACCCATGTATTGATCCTGTACCAATTGCTCCCAGAACGTCACTTTGTACAAGGCAATGCGAAACGGCTTCTGACAGAGCTGTGGCTGAATACATTCTGGAACCTTTGGACCATTCACTCGTGCTTCACGAGGTCCGAACAACATTATTCCACATCACATTTATATTTTATGATGGATACATGGATTGTATGCCTCACGTATCATCTTATTGTGAAAACACCATTTTTACTATTTCTGAAATTACTATAATGGTGTTAGTCACGACATACCTTGACCTGAGCCAACCATAAGGTATTAGATACACATGCGCCTAGAATATGATGTTAAGTAGTCGTGGTTGACTAATATCAGTCCCCAGTGTCCCTGCTTTTCACATCCGTCCACACAATCTTCATTTGAAATCCAGGGTTCCAGTAAAAGCGTAACCAACTTGATTACTTTTTGTGGATAAATATATGCTATGTCACCCACGTGTTGATCTTCAACAAATTAGGGTTTCGTACTCTTATATCATCTTCTTCATCTCTGGACTTTGCCGATTTTAGCAAAGGTTTAGAATATCATCGCATCCGCCATAACATGTCTGACAGTAGCGCATCATCCCGTGAGTCTCTTTCCAGGCACAGAAATGCAGCCGCCCAGTTGGTAAGAGATAGTATTTCTTTTTGCTCTTTTATCCTTATGATTGATAATTGACCAATCTTCTGCAGGTGGAGCAAGTAGATCGGCTTTCTTGTTCTTCTCCTTATAACTTGAGACTGAAGAAGACTATCAAAGCTCATGCTCGTTTCACAATTGGAGATCATGTCGTCCCACCTGTACAGTTCCTTGTTGCTGACATCACGAAGGTTCTTCCTCTCAATCTCTTCGATTATGGGTAACAATCCAGCAACAGAAGTCACGAGAGTTTGCGGATAGTTCTTCCATACCTCGGCGGTAGCGATATGACCATACCTCTTCCAGATATTGGTCTACATGGCAGCATAACGCTTATATACAATAAAACCACCCACGCTTTGGTGATCGCGACATGAGTTCTTCATGAGATGATCGAAAGGAAGTCCAACAGCTGGATATTCATGGATAAAGATTCCAAGTTCAACCTCAGCAGGGTTAGCCGATAACTGATGGGAATCTCATCATCATTGGTAACAGTTTTATCATCATCTGTAACAGTCTTTTCATTCTGCTTCTCTTTATTATCAACACGGACATCCACCTGCCACAACAAAAGAAAAATCAGTAGTCAATATAAAATGCTGAGTACGCGTTGAAAGAAGACACTTACTGATACAGATTGATAGAGCAGCCATTGCTGCTAATATAGTCTCTTCTGCAAACGCCATCATAGAGGAAGAAAAATCTCTGGCTTTGGAGTCCGTAAGGGTGGACAAGGCGATTCAAGACTTGAGGATCAAGACTGAAAACTATCTGAAGAGGCTCGAGATGGTGTATAGCAGGAACTACTTGTTATTGGACGGGCTACTTTAGAGAGTTTTGGTTTTACATTTCAGAACGTTTTCTTGAGTAAGGTTTGATTGATGGAACTTTCTTAGATTGATGCAATCTATTTATTTATTTTGAATGAACTGCGGAGCATTTAGAGAATTGCTCTTTGGAGGAATAAAATTACACTGTAACATTTAAATTGTCGTCCTACGACTAAGCATAATATATGCTTTGAGCCACTTGCCATTGATTATAGTTCCTTCGACACCTCCTTTGACAGCAAGGATTTTTTAGTATCCACTAGGTGTTGTATTGATGACCACATATGAACCTTCCCACTTATGCGCAAATTTTGGAGCGGACATGTCTTGCTGAATATGTTTTGCAATTTTCAGTACTAAATATCCTACTTGAAAAGTTCTGGGTTTTACTGTTTTGTCGTATGCTTTAGAAACCCTTCGTTTGTATGCCTCCACATATTTCTCGACCTTGAACCTTCTTGATTCAAGCGCATCTAGATCAGCAACTCTGGCATTTGATACTTCGGTTTCATCCCAATGTACTCCGCTAGCCATTACAATCCTTGCTGAAGGAATCTTGATCTCAGCCGGAAGGATAGCGTCTGCACCGTAGACGAGGGAGTAAGGTGAAGTTCGTTTAAACTTCTTGGCGCAATCCGATACGCCCAAAATGCCATGGTGTAGATGGGAAAAACGATTTGCTGGGTTTTTAGGAAAGTGAAGAGACGGTCGTTTGGACGAGACTCCTCAACCGAGCAAACTGCTTAACCTCACACAGATGCACTGCACGGGAGTGCTTTGAGTTCGAGAGATCAATCTGTAGGACTCCGTCCTAAACCAAGTCAATGGCCGTTCCAGAGTCAATTCGGTCACAAAGAGGGAGACGGGTTGATCTGTAGGAGGGAAGCTGAGAATTGTGGGATCAATGATGGTCAAGGATTGTGGATGTGTTGAAGGTTTCTGCAAGTATATGAACTATTGAGTTCTGGAAAATAAGTTTCGATCGAGAGAATTGTTTGTAGACGAATGTTATTCTCAGTCATCGATTTTGGACTTATTTGTATTGTCAGAATAGTGAACACCATGATCCCAGTAAGTGTGATGGTTTCTTGAGTGAAATAGTGGGAGATCGTAGTAAAATCAGTTCCATGTCGTGTGGAGACTTGGTTGATCGTCCACCCACTACTTTGCTAACTCCCTCAACCGTTTGCACGACTTACTCACATTTCTCATCGTGGATGAACACACGTGTTGTAGGCCGCCATACCAAAACCCTAATTGATATCCCCCATGTGACGTGATTGATGTCTCACGAATGTGGAGTCTACAAAGCAGACGTATATTTGATTAGTCAGTAGTTGACTTGATTAGACAGTGAGTCTAAGTTTTGTTGATTTGAGCATGATTGACGAATGCTCAGTGATTCATGGATTGAACATGTCAGACGTATAGTTCTTGAATGATGTTGATATTGCTCGTCTGAGCAAATATCGTGAATTCGACGAATTGTTGAATATTGAGTTGAATCAATATTCGGCAGAATATGAGTATTGCTCAATTCAATAAATTACTGAATATTGATAGTTGGATCATTATTCGAGCAACCGAGCAAGTATTGCTCAATTCGATAAATTACTGAATATTGATAGTTGGATCAATATTCGAGAAACTGAGCAAGTATTGCTCATTCGATGAATTATTGGTAACGTGACCCAATAAAATATTAATTAAAATATCGGTAGCCTACCAAATATTATATAATCAATCCATATGTTGATTGATGGGTCAACATAAATTTATTAGTGTTTGAAATTGCTCAAAATCATGATTTGCAGAGCATTTGTTCGAAAACCCTAATTTTTGATCAATTGATGATTTACTGAAAATAGGCCACTGAGAGAAGGAGTGACCGTCTACATGGGATGATGGACGACCATGTAGCGCCCAAGTGAGCGTGCCCCAAAGTCCTTTGTTGACTGGTTGGTGAAAGGATGATTAAATGCTGGTTTAATCACTTATTAGAATAGTGCTCCGTTGAGCATTAAGTGATGAAACCTAATTATAGAGAAGTGAGGGACCGACCAAGAGGGTATAGAACCGGCCCTTGGTGGTGTGGGACCAGCTGATGGTTGATTGAGCAAATTCCAAGTTGGTTGAAAAGAATTTGGACCCAATATGAGTAATTGAGCAAATTAGGTAAAAATTATAAAGATGTGTGGGACCGGCTCTTTGCAAGCCTTAGGGCCGGCCTTGGTCGGTCAAGGAAGCGTGCCTGTGTCACCATAATGTCCGTGTCTCAGTCCTGAGAGTTTTGGTATTTTCTGATGTGCGTTTGAGCAATATCTTGGATTTTCAGAAGAGTTTGATCTTTGACTGAAATTCTTGATTTTGCTCGAATAAGCAAGTAGGACTTTGCTAGTTTGATCAATATTTTGAGAATATTAAAATAATAATATTTTAATATTTTTCGTGAATAGCCTAGTCGGTCATGTGACCGTTTGACCTTTTGGCTTTTTCATGGTTTGAGCAATATTTGAGAAAATATGAAGAAACCATGATTTTTGCTCAAACGGAGGAGTTTCATGAGATGAGGGAAATAATAATTATGAAAACAAGGGATTGCAAGTGTGGGACCGCCACAGCTAGGGCATGGCCGGCCGGCTAGGTATCTCGGTCCCGCGACACCTTTCCCTATTTTTATTATTTTTCATGAAACCGTAAAAATATAGAGAAACCGTGAGTTTTGCTCAAACAAGGAAAGTTGCTCGAATGAAGGAGTCTTCATGAATTCATGAAAATAATGAAATAAGAAAAATAAAGGGAAGAGGCGTGGGGGACCGGACACGGCGGCGTGACCGTTCAGCCGGTGGGCCCGGTCCCTAGGCGGCTCTTTTATTATTATTTTCTCTCTCCTGTTTTGTGTAGGATTCCTCGTTTGTCCATGTTTTCGAATGCTCATTCATGCATTTGGGTGCTCGTTCGTGCATCATTGTTGAGTACACTTGCACCATTTTATTGGGGCTTACTCGGTGATAGTCCAGATGCCCGATTGTTGGATATTTATTACTAATTCATGAAATTCAGCGGATAATGATTCATGAAACGGAGTAATAAAAATGAATTGTGTATCTATTAGTAATCCATGAATTCAGTCGGGGAATTCAAGGAACGGAGTAATGAGATAAATTGGTTATCTATTACTAATCCATGAAATCAGCCGGGGATAGCCATGGAATGGAGTAATGAGATTAAATAGATTATTTTCTAGGAATTCAGTCGGTGAATGTCACGATAAAATAATCTATTGTAGAATCAAGATATGAGATAGTTGAAGCATCATACTCGTTCTGAAGGTGTAAAGTCATGGAACAACGTGTAGCGTCGACGTCCTGAAGGCGTTTATCCCTCTAGCAAACAATTATGTCTAGAGAGCCGCCTGAATCTATACACGGTCTCTATACATAGTCAGGGAACAACGAGTATCGTCGACGTCCTGAAGGCGTTAAGCCCTCTGACAAACAATTATGTCCAGAGAACCGCCCAATCGTTATTCTATGTAGAGGTGGGTCTCTCTATATAGTCAAGGAACAACGTGCAGTTTCGACGTCCTGAAGGCGTTAAGCCCTCAGACAAACAATTATGTCCAGAGGACCGCCCAATAATTTTATTCTACATAGAGGGCATGATGAAATGTTCAGCATCGAACGCTCAGCCGGGGAGGCCTTTCGAGAAACATATTCATCATGGCTCTGAGAGGAACGCTCACTCAGTCAGAGTTCGTGAAACGGTTCACGGATCATAAAATATGAATCGTCACATGCGTTCCTGAAGCCGGGTCAGAAACATGCAGTATCATGATTTTACGATTTTGACCTTTGTCGAAAATCCACCATCAACATTAAGTCCCCTTCTTAATGAGGGACAGTCATATTCCGCAGTAAGCATTAGATAGTGATTTTCCAGTTGACGAGACAAGCAGTAGAACTCAGTCATACAAAGGTATTTTCAGAATCCTCGATTTGCTCCAATGGTGTCATGTACGAGCAAATGCTTAGGTAAGGACCCTGACAGTATGATAGAGTGTCATCCCGTGAGCATGGAGAGATGAAGCACCGCTGATTTGGACGGTCGGACGGCCCAAAAAAGGAAATCCTTGTTTTATTAGGTTTTTGGAAATAAAATTGATATAAAAGGGAAGAAGCCCTAAAAAAATAAATTATTTCTCTTTGATTGACCGACCACTCTCCCCTTCCCATTTTCACGTCCGAGCAGCGCAGAGGAGTAGGATTTCCGCCGGAGCTGTCATCGCCGGTCACCGTCGGCGACCTTTCGGCCAACTCCGACCGACCAAAGGTGAGTTTTTTGTTTTTGTTTTTTTGCTGTTTATGTTTTGTTCGTTCATAAATTATCCATGAGTTGTTCAAAACCCACATGTGTTCATGCATGCGTGAATTTTCATAAAAATTTGTTTTAGGAAACGAACGTACGTCCTTCCGTTAGTATAAGAAATGAACAATAATCCCTAGTATGAAAGAGACATGTATATATTTTTTGAATAGATATGATCTAGTTGCAGTAGAAATTTTTTTATTCATGAGGTTTCATGAAAACCAAAATTTTATTTTCAAAGCATGAGCTTACACAAATACTTTTAGGAACGTATGTTTATTCGTAGTTAAAGTAATAAACAATAATCCTCAATAGAGAGAGATTTTTAAAATAGATCTGCACCTCATGATAAAATTTTATTTGTGAACTTTCAAAATTATATTTGGAATATGTGTACCTTTATGAAAATAGGAAAGACCCTCGTTTCGTAGACGAACGCTCGTTCGAGCTAAAGAAAAAAAAATTACAACAACTCACGCAAATATATAAAAGTTGTTTTTTTTTTTTTTATGTACGTGAGTTAAAAAAAATTGCTAAAAATCAAGTTCTGATTTTTGAGTAATTGTTGGAAGCAAAACAATTATATATGATGAAATGATGTATGAATTTCGTGATTTCATAGTGTGTGTACACACGGTAGAAAATCAGTGGATGTTCACATGAAGAGATTATGTGAATTACGCATAGTTTCGTGAAAAGTAATTTTAAATAATGAATTTTTTGCTCGTTTTCGCGGGTTTGAAGGAGCGAGCAAGTTTTCGAAGTTTTTCGTTATTATCACTACAACTAGTGAAACCGTAAATAGGTAAGAGTTGAGAATTACCATTTTTGTAGACGCTGATGTGAGCATTTTAATTGTTCTGTCGTGTTTTAATTTCATTGTGTTGATGAAATTTGCGCATGTATGTTACAACAACTTTGCGAAGATGACTGATTCCCATGATAACACTTCCGGAGATGATATTTCTAGAGAGGATGCTTCTACAGATGTGTCTTCTAGCAATGATGATTCTGGGACTTCCAGAGAGGAAGAAGAAACTCCTAGAATTAAGAACATTCCAAATACTAAAGATGAGTTCTTCGTGTTTCTATATAAACCCGAAATACGTCCCTCAGGTTCCTCGTTTCGGCTCCTCATAAATCCCAGGAGTACTTCTCAGAACAAATTGGTATCTCCTCAAACGATAACTCGGGTTTTGTTTGCAAGGGAAACACTATTCGGCTTCACATGTGGAATTCAAGCTTTCCCGAAAGCCTTTGACGGATTTTTCTGGATGGGCAAAACATATGCTGGGTTATAGCCGTGTAAGGAATATGATGGATCGTGCACAGGTGACACAAGCCATTCAAGCAGCTGGAGAGTTAGTCATCCATCATGATATATGAGGTATGGTGGCTTTGCTTACTCGTTGGTGCATTTCTACTCATACTTTCATATGCAGATGGGGAGAATTCGCCATCACCTTGGAAGATGTAGTCGCTTTATTGCATCTCCCAATTACTGGTAATTTCCCTGAAGAGCTCTCAACCGAGGAAAATGTAATGTCTGACATATTGAAAGCTACGATGCATGATTTCAACAAATCACCCAAGTTTTGCTATGCTCGATGGTTGAAGCACTGGTGACTGAGAGATAGAATTCCTTAAGAACCTGTTGATGGTACATTAACCATTGCTGCTTTCTTATGCTTGTGGCTCTCCAGAGACGTTCTTGAGGATAGTGGACATTTGTTGAAGCCATTTGTGATTCCTTTTACTATTAAAATGGATAAAGGTGAGAAACTTCCTATCGGTAGTCTGTTCTTGGGTTCGTTGTTTTCCAATTTAGACTCCTTAGTCATAGACTCCAGCGTTTCTAACGGCTTCATGAAAGTTGAAACATATACTAATATGATGTTTCTCCAAGCTTTGGTGTGGGAGCACTTTGAGAATTATGCTCCGATTCCTCGTAGCTTCTTGTAAGGACCAAATGTTGACACTCGTCATGCTTTCCTTGAGGAAGGTAATGCCAGGATTATGCGTTGGTCCACAAAGCAGCCAAGACATAAAGCACGTCTCACCAGTGTTTTAGACAACGAGTCTGAGTTTAATTTTCGCCCCTGGGTGTCGGTTCCTTCTCTCTTCTCATAATTGATCACTTTCAATGCTGTTGAAGAAAATGTCACGTTGAAATCTGCCATCAGTCTGAGTGATGGAGAGAAATCTTTCATACTGATTTGCACTCCTGGCTACTTAGTGTCAGTAATGCACGGAAAGTTCCAGGTGGAAGAATACAACATCGATAGAGCAGCTCGACAAATGGGTCTCGATCAGTGTTCTCCAGGTCATCGAATGAATAAGCCATCGGTTGAGCATCTGAAGGCTCATTTAGATTGCACACATGTGGAAGGAAATGATTACTTGCTTCCTTGTTTCGATCGAGCTACCTATGTAACTCCAGGCTATATAGACTTCTGGCGCCAACAACTTGAGCGCTTGCATAAGTTTGTAATGGATGTTTAGTCTCTGGTACGAGAGTTTCCTTTTGCTTCCATGATCTCTGATCGACCAAGATTGAAGTATCTTTCTAGTGGTGATAAAAGAAAAACACCTCCAGAATGTTCACAGGTAAGTATTCTCCTTATGATTTTAGCAAAGACATGATAATCGTACCTTAATTATTTCATTAACTTTATTATAGGATGACCGCGTTGTGAGATATCGAATTCAAGTAGACTTCTCAGAAGTGCAGGACAGTCCCTAGGGTGGAGAAGGCAGAAGTAGGAGGAATTATAGGATGATACCGAATAATGTGCAGTCCCCGGTCGCTTCTTTGGTGAGTTGTTAATATTCCTTCTACCGTGACTTTTTATTTGCCCACATAATTAGGATCATGAAACCAATGTTTGTTGGTGTTTCAAAATTTTACTCCATCAAGTATTGACGGTCTCCGTCTTGCTCAACCAACAACTCATGAGTCCAGCGATGAAGATGAAGTTGATATAAGTATTCCTTCGTATAATCAATCATGATACTTCTTGAATAAAATAATAATGATTGTTGCGGATATATCCAGGAGAATATTGTCGTGGAATATCAAAACGGTCATGCCGTTCACTCGTCTTCGAATGGTGGTGAGAAAGAGAATCCTCAAGAATTGGGACTGAATGGAGGTAATGGTGCCCCCAATGCTAATGCCGACCATGTTAATCTTTCGAACGACTTGGAGACTCCTCAAGTAAGTATCCATTTTGTATTCTCTTCATAGAAGTATAATATTGATGATTTGTTGATGAATATATGAGAATTCTCATGAATAAACAAATTTTTTTACCGAAATACGTCATCAGAAAATTCAGAACTCAGTCTTTTAGCAAAAACGCCATAAAATCTTCGTCCAATGTCGGATTTTCGCTATATACCCATGTTTTATCATGCCCAGGAAATTTCAAAGCTTTCTCCAATGAAGCTTTTTGAGTTTTGAGCATGTTTAGGGTCCAAAATCGGCGAAATAGTAAACTTCCAGGAGACCTTCAGAAAATTTTCAGCTGGCATGTAGTCCAATGTTTTGGCCACATATCTTCGCTCGTTTATCCAGTTGATATGAAATTTTGATATATTATTTAGAACATCCATACGAAGATAATGGTATATGACTCAACCTTAGATTACTTAACAATTGCTCCCAGTTAGTCGTATTATACATGGAAGTGTAAAATCTCTTCAGGCGAGCTTGTTGAAAAACGTTTTTTAATGACTTTCACACTATTTGATCATGTCTTGGATGTATAGTAAAGAACTTAGATAGTGTTAATTCACTTACATGCTGGATTTTATGATTTCCTTTGGTTTCCATGCTTGGATCGCTCTAATCTCACGTAATCTTCGTATTAGGTGCCGAATGTAGAAGTAGAAAATAACGGAGCCAATGATGATTCAAATCATATGGTGAATCGAGTTGATGATGTTACCATCTCTGCACCTCAATGCCATGAGAATGTTGCCACTGAAGTTGTCGAGGAGAATGAAGCTCAAATCATCATCACTTTAGAGGTAGAAGAAACCGGACCCAGAATAGAAGAAGCGGCTCCAACAATAGAAGAAATTGTTCCCACAACTACTGAAGTTGCTCCGATAATTGAGAACCGCATAATATTGCATGAATACCCTAATACAGGGATTGTTTATGATCTTCCATTCGGTGAGTCACTCCCATATTATACACTAGTTAGTGGATTTAGTGTTCCCATAGGGTATGCTGCTATGTATGAGAAATCATGGAAGATGTATGGTCACATTGTTGTTACAAAATATACGAAACGCAATTACTTCCTCACAATGAAAGTAGGAGCTATTTTGCGTGTCATAGATGATATACGGACAAGAGCCAGAAGTACTGTTACTCAAGATATACTCTTTGATTGGGAGTACAACTTGAAGAGATCTGAAGAACTCGGTTTTAACTTGAAGTGGCTTCGCCAAAGGATCAACACCATCAAGGATGCAGTAGTGAACAATATACCTTTTACCATTGATGCCGTGGTGGAGAAAATGGCCAAGATTGCTGAATTGACTGAAAAGCCAGAGTTGGAGAAAGCGGCCTTGCAAGTCTCAGAGAATGCAGAGAAGCAGAAATCTTACTTTGCCGGCTTCCTTTAGTTTTCCTTTCCATAATCTCTTAAACCTTGAACTTCTGAGAGATGTGAGGTTTTACTTTGGTTTTGATTTTTGATTGATTTTGGATAAGTGAGTGATTGAGGATTTTCTTTTGGATTTGATAGAGATTTTTCTTTTAAGTAAAAGAACTTTGATAAATTACTGGATGCAAGTATTGCAAACGTTTTGGAGGAATTGAAAATACATGTGAAAGAAAATCCTAAAAACAAATTAGGTGATCATTCGTCTGTGTCTTGAACAGATAACACCTCAGAACATTGAATACCTCAGGCGTCAAAAGTCTTCATATCAGCCAATTTGTAGTATCCTCCAACTGCCGACTTAGCAATCATAAAAGGCCCTTCCCAGTTAGAGCTCCTTGTGGAATGGAGATTATGTTTAGTTGCCTTGAGAACTAAATCCCCTTCATGAAATTTGTTAGGTTTGGTTGCTCGTGCCCTGAATATCTTCTGCTGGTTTGGAATTCCTCGTACAGTGGGGTTCCATATTGGCGGAGCATTCCAATCTTGTGGCACATATGGACACTCGTGCAAGGGAGAGTATCCAGGGTATTGCTTGTTGTGTTCGGCCATTATTTTAGCAATGACTGTATCAGTGGAATGCTGATTTTTGAGAGGTTTCGCATCTAACCACTTGGTGAAGTATTGCTGAGGCGAGACCAACCACTCATAGCATTTAGTGAGTGCTAGGTTATTAGCAAAATTGAGTCCCCGGACCAGGGTAGCATGTTTGAAAGTTGATAATATGGATGCATGAGGGGGAATAAGACTTGCCTGAGTAAGGAATCTTTTGACGAATTCATGTGCGCTCTCTTCAGGCTTTTGTGTGAGTTCCATCAAGGCTTGAACTTTCCCCAGATGTTCGAATAACGGATCATCCTCTATTTCTTCGGAGTCGGGGCTTTCTTCAACAGAGAAATGTGCAATTGAAGGTGTTGGAGTTACCTTTTCAGCATGAATCCATGTTCGTCCAAGGATCATATCATATCCTGGGTCCTCCCTAATTATGTAAAATTTGGTTTCTGCCCAGGTTGAACCAGTTTTCATCTTGAGAATGATGTAACCATAAGCATCCCTGGAGGCTCCTTCATGGTCTCTGACTGAGACATGAGCATGAGTAGCTTCTTGTCGAGTGATGCCTGCAGCTCTGAGAGTTTTCAAAAGGATGATATTGACGGCAGTGCCAACATCGACCAATGCTCGCTTGAATTTATTCCCTTTGAGATTGACTGTGATAAGTAGTCCCCAGTCATACATTTCTTTGTCAGTGACTGGAGGCTCAGGGAGCGTTTCTGGAATAAAGAGTTGTTTACCAGACACTATATGGTTCAGAGCCACAAACATGTCCATCCTTTGAATCTTTGACAAATAAAGCAACTCGCAGACATGTTCGATCAATGATTGAACTGCTTCTTTAACCGGTTGTTCAGAGAGTATGAAGGTTATGATTGGGAGAGAATTCTTGTGTACTCCTTATATCCCCAGTTCTCCTTAATCGTCTTTTTCCCTGAAGATGCGTTTCAAAGTTCTGCAATCACTTGTTAGATGACTGACATACCTATGTGTTAGAGCACTTCTCGGTCGAACTCGCAAGCGTTGATATCTCAAGCTTGTTTGTCAAGTTTAGTTGCCAAAACTATAAGTCTTGATTTCTAGTTTACTTATAGCTAAGTCTCGGACTAGGATAGAAAGTGTAGTTGAGCTCTAGACTCCACGGCGTTCATCATACAAAGACGAAGAACTACTCAAGGAACTGGTGGAACTTCATCGACTAAAAGGAATGTGAAGACTTGAACTTATCTATCACTCAAAAGTCTGTCTACTCTATCTCCTATCTTGAGAGTCGTATTGCTATATAGACTTCGATTATACACATTTGCTATTTCGATCCGAGTTTATTTCGCTTATCTATTTCTCAAAATATGTGTTGGTAAGCTTTCGCTTTGGCCAAGTTTATCTTTACAAGTGACGAAAGTAATGTTGATTATTTCAATATCTTGAAAATCGCTTTGATGAAAAATAATGTGTGAATAACCTCTATTTAACATCCTCTAAGAATGTTTCAATGATTGAAGTGAGAGTTTAGAATATATAACCTTGAATGGATATACACATTGTATGTGAACTCATACTTGTGTAAGTCCAAAATCCTTGAACCAAAGTATGCGTACTTTGCTGCTCAGGATAACCGGAACTAAAGTCCGCGTACCTGTACGCATACTTCCGGAAGTTCACGTCCCGTGAATTTCTGCTGGAGTTTGTGAACTGAAAACAAAATCAATCCGGGTACTTAAGTATGCGTACCGGTATGCGTACTTGAGTGGTTTATTTTCTAAAAATGGTTTATTCGTGAACTTAAACTTATATAAACTAAGGAATGCATATTTGCAAACCGTGGCTATAAAGTTCATGAATCGATTCGACTGAATAAAAATCGTTTTTGCTTCGATTTTGTCTTGTATACTTTTATGAGATCTAAGCAATTGAACAACTCTCTAACTAGTTCTTTTGAGTCATTTGAACTAGTTATGGTGAAGATGAATATGGTTGATATGAAAGTGCTCATATGGCTAACCATTTGGTTAACTACTGTTGAACCAACTAGGTGTACACGTTTAGGTACGGTTACACAAATCTAAATGAACGTGCATTTCATTTGTGTATAACAAGCTAAGTTCGATCTAACGGTTAAAAGATATTAGCTTGAATCTAATCAGGTTTTCATCTAACGGTGAATATTTAATGCTTTGTTACTAAGGTAACTTAGATTGCAAACCCTGATTTGGAGATTATATAAAGGAGAACTCTAGCAACTTGGAAACCCAATCCCCACAGCTCCTATCTGATACTAGTTGTATAAGCTAGAGTCGTATTGCTATGTAGGTTAACGACTTGAAGACTTCATTGGGATTGTGAAGCCAGACCCAACTATTTTCTCTGTAGTTGCGTGATCTGATCTTACTGTTTCTATCGTGATTGAGTGCAATCGTAAGATTGGCTTGAGATTAATTTCTACGATAGGCAATATAGAAAAGAAGTAACAAACATCTTCGTCTCATCATTTGTGATTCTGTAATATCTTGTTTCGCTAGTCCATTAAGATTATTGTGAGGTGATTGATAATTCTAGGCTGTTCGTCGGGAATATAAGTCTGGGTTATCTATTGGTTCCTGTTCACCTTGATTTATCAAAAGACGGAACAAAACTTGTAGGTATTTCTGTGGGAGACAGATTTATCTATTCTTGTAGACTTTTCTATGTGATACAGATTTGTTTATTAAAGTCTTCGACTTTGGGTCGTAGCAACTCTTAGTTGAGGGTGAGATAAGCTAAGGGAATCAAGTGCGTAGTATCCTGCTGGGATCAAAGACGTAAGGAGCGCAACTGTACCTTGGATTAGTGTGAGATTGATTGGGGTTCAACTACAGTCCAAACCGAAGTTAGTTTGTAGTAGGTTAGTGTCTGTAGCGGCTTAATACAGTGTGTGTTCAATCTAGACTAGGTCCCAGGGTTTTTCTGCATTTGCGGTTTCCTCGTTAACAAAACTTTTGGTGTCTGTGTTATTTTTTTTCCGCATTATATTTTGTTATATAATTGAAATATCACAGGTTGTGCGTTGTATCGATCAATTGGTAAATCCAACCTTTGGTTGTTGATTGAAATTGATTGATCCTTAAACATTGGTCTTTGGTACCGTTTATGGTATTTCTCTTGTATTCAATCAGGCTCGCATATTTCTATTTGTTTGAGTAAGGATTGAATCGAGAAATTGAGATATAACTCTTTGATATACTTTTTATTAAGATTGAGTCTAACTGTCTAGTTGATTCTCTTAAAAGTATATTGGAGTTAGTCCATACATATTGCTAAGCGAAATATTGGGTTAGGTTGTTGCGCCCCCACTTTTTCACTATGAAAGCGGCAGTAGCACGGATTCTCCATTTCCTCCTCTGTTGGCTCTCTCTTGACGGGAGGTAGTTTGATTGCATCGTCTTGAATCCAGACTTCCAATAACTCGATCACCTCTTCAATGGGAAAAGGAAAGTCTGGCTCTTCCTTTTCGTTCTGACGCTGAGCCGGTGCTTGTGTATTTCTAGCCTGGTTGTCCTTCCTTGGTGCTTTTGTAGGGTGAGATGCTTGAGGGACGTTCTTATGTTGTTGCGCCTCAGCTTTCCTTTTGCTCCCTTCAGCAACATTCATGGAAGGTTGAACATTGTACTGTTTATTGATTAGGCGCCTGGTGCTGCTTCGAGTGTCTCGCGGCTCCTCGGCTTTGACACTTTTTGTTCTTTCTAGCAAGGCTGGAGAAGTAGTCGCTGATCGCTTGGCTGCTTCATGGAGCTCTGAGAAAGTCTGGAACCGGAGATTTTCCAGCAAGGCTTTGTAGACTGGGATCATCCCGTTGATGCATAAGTACACCAATTGTTGTTCAGTAACATTAGGGTCATGACAATCCAAAGCTTGAGTTCTGAACCTCTTCACATAGTCGTTCGGATGTTCAGAGTTCTTCTGAGCCATTCTTCCTAAGTCTGAAAGAGTAATCTGCTCAGAAACGAAGAAGTATTTCCTGTAGAAGGCATTAACCATTTCTCCCCAACTATCGATGCTCCCATATGCGATGTTATTGTACCATGTGTATGCTCGGCCTGTCATAGATTTTGAAAATTCTTTCAGACGGACAACATGGTTGTGTTCATGCTCGCCTAGTGCTTCTAAGAATGGAGAGACATGTTCTCGAGCGTTCCCCGTTCTATTGTACAATGTGAACGTTGGATAAGTGTATCCTTTTAGGAGAGGGATTCTCTGCGTAGCATCAGGGTATAGAGGTTGATAACGGTGGACAGATGGTGCATTTCCTTTTCCTCGGTCCTCCATGAAGCGTTCCAGATCTTCACGAGTGATAAAACCTGCAGACTCCTTCTCCGGTGGATTTTCTGCATCCTTGTGAACTTCATCATCATTTACTAGGATTGGAGTGACTTCAGGATCAGCAACTGAAGACGTTTCCTTGGCTTTTCCCTTCTCTTGAGTTTTCTTTGACATCTTGTCTGTGAAAGTCTTGAGATAATTGCATAACTCTTTATGAGTGTTAGCCATGTCAATCTGATTTTTGGCAAGAGTTTGTTGCACCTTCATGAGATCACCTATGGTAAGTGGTTTTCTTCTGATTTCTTCAGGAGACCTGCCGAATAAAGGATTGTCTCCGATGTTGGTTTACGGAGGAGTGGTATCGCAAGTGCCGTTGTTAGAAACATGAGTAGTTTCTGGAATACCACCATTATTGCTAGTGCTAGCGTTGTTTGGGTTAGGATTTGTGACTGAACCTGACCTAAGATCAACCATTTTATGAAAATTGGGATTGCAACCGAGAGAATGATCTCCTACTGTGGTCGCCAATCTGTAGATAGGAAAAACGATTTGCTGGTTTTTTAGGAAAGTGAAGAGACGGCCGTTTGGACGAGACTCCTCAACAAAGCAAACTGCTTAACCTCACACAGATGCATTGCACGGGAGTGCTTTGAGTTCGACAGATCAATCTGTAGGACTCCGTCCTAAACCAAGTCAATGGGCGTTCCAGAGTCAATTCGGTCACAAAGAAGGAGATGGGTTGATCTGTAGGAGGAAAGCTGAGAATTGTGGGATCAATGATGATCAAGGATTGCGGATGTGTTGAAAGTTTCTGCAAGTATATGAACTGTTGAGTTCTGGAAAATAAGTTTCGATTGAGAGAATTGTTTGTAGACGAATGTTATTCTCAGTCATCGATTTTGGACTTATTTGTATTGTCAGAATAGTGAACACCTTGATCCCAGTAAGTGTGACGGTTTCTTGAGTGAAATAGTGGGAAAGAAGGAGATCGTGGTAAAATCAGTTCCATGTCATGTGGAGACTTGGTTGATCGTCCACCCACTACTTTGCTAACTCCCTCAACCGTTTGCACAACTTACTCACATTTCTCAACTTGGATGAACACATGTGTTGTAGGCCGCCAGACCAAAACCCTAATTGATATCCCCCATGTGACGTGATTGATGTCTCACGAATGTGGAGTCTGCAAAGCATACGTGTATTTGATTAGTCAGTAGTTGACTGATAGACGCGTTTATGTGTCTATTTTCATCTCTATTGTGTATATTGTTAGTACCCATTTTTGTACTTATTATGGTGTTTTATGTGTTTGTGGGTATTTTTGGGCAATAAACATTTTTGGAAAAATCGGCTCGAAAAGTTGTCTAAAGGCACCCAAGGGACATTTGTTATTCGGACTCTCACTACTGGATAAGGGGTACTCAAATTACTATCGGCACCCAAGCAACAGGATAAGGGGCACCTTCATCCCCTTCGTTTGAATTTTAATCTTGGAGGGAAATTTGGTTATTCACAGGCAGAGTTGGGTTTGATTTTTTGGACGGGATTTAAGGAGATTCAACGGCTGAATTTGATTGGGTTTGTTCCTCTGGACTTAACAGGGGTGGTAAGGTGTTTTGTTTCGACAAACTTGGGCTGCATCGTTGGATTGAATAAAACAGAGGCGTGAGAGTTTCCCGGGGTTGTTCTATTACTTTTCGTGTTTCTCTGTGGTTGGCGTGTGCTGGGAGAAGACTTGGTTCAATTTGCTTCGTGTTTGGAGTGCAAAAGATATAAAAAAAAGGAGAGTCAGCTGGAAGATATCGCATGCAGAGAAGAAAAAGGAAATAATTCCATGAAAATATATTTTCTTAACTATAAAGATTTGGAGGAGTTATGACGAGAGATTTTGATGCAGTTGGGTATTTAAAGGGTGTTCGGGTATCTTAGAAGGCCGTCGATTGTTTGGGGAAGTTTTGGAGGCTACGGAGCGAAGAAATCACGAGTTGCAGGAAAAGTTTTCTACTGCTGCAACTCAAGAACATGAAGAACAAAAGTCCGTAAAGGAAAGTCGTTGCAAACTGTCGCTTAATTGCGGCAGTTCCCAACTCCTTTCCAGCGACTGTGCAATAGTATTTACAGCACTTGTCTTTTATTGTTCATTTTGTGACGATTTTTGTGCATCGCAAAATCCTGTTCTACACCATTTTCTCTTTATTTCATCTTTGTAAACCATTTTTGAGCCTAAATAAATATTTTGAGAGCACGTTTACTATGATGAGCTAAACCCCAAAATTGGGGCGGTGGAGGAAGCCTTATTTCACACTTGGGTAATTATATTTAATTCTTTTCATGACTTTTGCACTAATTTTAATTGAAATTATGATTTGATTTAATTAGTTGTCATTTGATTAGATGGGTCATGCTTAGCTTAGGTGATTTGATGTCACATGCTTAACATTTACATCTAATATTTTGAGAATCTATCTTGGCAAAAATAAGAGTCACTTTATTTTATATTTTTATTGAGCTATAATTGTTAAAAGAATTATTATTTGAACCTTAAGAAATAAATTTAGTGGAATCCTAAGCCCTAGTACCTCTCGCCCACTTTGTTAATATTTTTGTATATAATTTTTATTAAATTTAAAAACTCGAATCTTCACAAGTCTTAGAGTTCGAATCATTTTTACTACAACTTCAAAATCACATTATTGACTTGATTAGATAGTGAGTCTAAGTTTTGTTGAATTGAGCATGATTGACGAATGCTCAGTGATTCATGGATTGAACATTTCAGATGTATAGTTCTTGAATGATGTTGATATTGCTCGTCTGAGCAAATATCGTGAATTCGACGAATTGTTGAATATTGAGTTAAATCAATATTCGGCAGAATATGAGTATTGCTCAATTCAATAAATTACTGAATATTGATAGTTGGATCAATATTCGAGCAACCGAGCAAGTATTGCTCAATTCGATAAATTACTGAATATTGATAGTTGGATCAATATTCGAGCAACTGAGCAAGTATTGCTCATTCGATGAATTATTGGTAACGTGACCCAATAAAATATTAATTAAAATATCGGTAGCCTACCCAATATTATATAATCAATCCATATGTTGATTGATGGGTCAACATAAATTTATTAGTGTTTTAAATTGCTCAAAATCATGATTTGCATAGCATTTGTTCGAAAACCCTAATTTTTGATCAATTGTTCATCAATTGATGATTTACTGAAAATAGGCCACTGAGTGAAGGAGTGACCGTATACATGGGATGATGGATGACCATGTAGCGCCCAAGTGCTCGAGTGAGCATACACCAAAGTCCTTTGTTGACTGGTTGGTGAAAGGATGATTAAATGCTGGTTTAATCACTTATTAGAATAGTGCTCCATTGAGCATTAGGTGATGAAACCTAATTATGGATAAGTGAGGGACCGACCAAGAGGGCATAGAACCGGACCTTGGTGGTGTGGGACCAGCTGATGGTTGATTGAGCAAATTCCAAGTTGGTTGGAAAGAATTTGGACCCAATATGAGCAATTGAGCAAATTATGTCAAAATTATAAAGATGTGTGGGACCGGCTCCTTGCAATCCTTAGGGCCGGCCTTGGTCGGTCAAGGAAGTGTTCCCGTGTCAGCACAATGTCCGTGTCTCAGTCCTGAGAGTTTTGGTATTTTCTGATGTGCGTTTGAGCAATATCTTGGATTTTCAGAATAGTTTGATCTTTGACTGAAATTCTTGATTTTGCTCGAATGAGCAAGTATGACTTTGCTAGTTTGATCAATATTTTGAGAATATTAAAATAATAATATTTTAATATTTTTCGTGAATAGCCTAGTCGGTCATGTGACCGTTTAACCTTTTGGCTTTTTCATGGTTTGAGCAATATTTGAGAAAATATGAAGAAACCATGATTTTTGCTCAAACGGAGGAATTTCATGAGATGAGGGAAATAATAATTATGAAAACAAGGGATTGCAAGGTGTGGGACCGCCACAGCTAGGGCATGGCCGGCCGGCTAGGTAGCTCGGTCCCGCGACACCTTTCCCTATTTTTATTATTTTTCATGAAACCGTAAAAATATGGAGAAACCGTGAGTTTTGCTCAAACAAGGAAAGTTGCTCGAATGAAGGAGTCTTCATGAATTCATGAAAATAATGAAATAAGAAAAATAAAGGGAAGAGGCGTGGGGGACCGGCCACGGCGGCATGACCGGCCGGCCGGTGGGCCTGTCCTTAAGGACCTCTTTTATTATTATTATTATTATTTTCTCTCTCTTGTTTTGTGTAGGATTCCTCGTTTGTTCATGTTTTCAAATGCTCGTTCGTGCATTTGGGTGCTCGTTCGTGCATCATTGTTGAGTACACTTGCACCATTTATTGGGGCTTACTCGGTGATAGTCCAGATGCCCGATTGTTGGATATTTATTACTAATTCATGAAATTCAGCAGAGAATGATTCATGAAACGGAGTAAAAAAAATGAATTGTGTATCTATTATTAATCCATGAATTTAATCGGGGAATTCAAGGAACGGAGTAATGAGATAAATTGGTTATCTATTACTTATCCATGGAATCAGCCGGGGATAGCCATGGAATGGAGTAATGAGATAAAATAGATTATTTTCTAGGAATTCAGTCGGTGAATGTCACGATAGGATTAATCTATTGTGGAATCGAGATATGAGATAGTTGAAGCATCATACTCGTTCTGAAAGGGGTGCCATTATCGGTGATGATGTGCTTAGGAACACCGAATCTGCATATGATGTATTCCTTCATGAATGCTGCGATGGTGACGCCAGTTGTGCTTCGAAAAGGAATGGCTTCGACCCATTTGGTGAAGCACTCAGTCGCTGTAATAATGTATTCGTGCTTCTTTGATGATCAGGGTTAATCTACAATGATGTCCAGTCCCTAGCTGTATAAGGGTCATGGACTGCTTACAAAATGTAATAAAAGGAAAGGAGTGTGAATGAGGTTACCGTGAACCTGACATTGATGATACTTTTGAACGTAGGAAGCTGCATCGTCTTCCATGGTCAACCAGTAATATTTCTCATGAATTTGGAAAAATAATTTCCTATTTCCTTGATGTTCCCTTCGTACATCTCTTTTAAAACCATTGGAATTTCATGTTATGATAATCTTCTCAGTAGTTTTCTCCAAAACTTTGGAGATATAAAATTCAATCGTAAAAAACGAACCTCTTAGATTTCTGATTTAGCTGAACTGCTTCTTTCTTATCTGATGGTAAGTTGTCATCACGAAGGTATTTGATGTAAGGCTCTCTCCAGTCGTGGTGAATGGTCAGAGCTTCAAGTTAATGCAGGGACAACTGGAAACTCGGGCATGATCCTTGCAGTAGCCTTGATTGTTCCTCCATGGCAAACCAATAATACCCAAGGCGATTGAAGTCGTCAGTAAAGGGTTAACACCAATGTTTTTCCACATACTTCGTCGTGAATTGAGTTGTTGTTGTTCTTTGTCATCTCCGTGACATCGTGATAATGATCCGTATGGGTTACGATAATAGAGTGCTCCATAAAGCAAGAAGAAACTTTTTAGCCTTTTAAGGATAATGTTCCCTTCCGGAAGAGAACTGCTCAATTCACGGATGATGGGTATCCTCCAATCATTTATATTGACGTTTTCGTCTTGCATGATCCATGTGGACGATACTGTTCGTCTCTTCAATGATATAGTTTTATCTGATCCTTCAAACTGTAATTTTGAAGCAAACATTGCCAGGCAGTTAACATGCCTGTTATTGGTGCTGCCGGTATGGATGATCGTGGCATTAGCAAAATGCGTTAACAGCTTTCGTGCTTCAGCTCTAAACGGAGCAAGAGATACCTCCTTAAGACAATATATTCCATTCATCTGGTTGAATAACAGCTTCGAATCACCTATTATTTCCAGATGTATAGCTCCTGCTTGCTTTGCCAATGACAACCCTAATAAGAAGGCTTCGTATTCTGCCGAGTTATTGGTGCAGTGAAAATCCATTTTAAATGAGTGTGGTCGCCCTTGCACAGGGGATTTCATGACAGCTGGTGATAATAGTTTCTGTTGTATCTTTTGGAAAGCATCTGTTGAGTAGATGTCCAGATGAAACTTTCTCCTTTCTTTAACAATGGAGTGAATGATGCAATGAGTTGAGCTAATCCAGTAATGAAACGCCGTATATAGTTTACCTTTCCCATGAAGCTTTGAAGTTCTTTCATTGTCCGCCGTGGAGGCATGGTGGTAATTGCCTGCATCTTGACTGGATCAACTTTGATTCCTTCTTTGGTCACCTGAAACCCTAGGAATTTTCCGGAAGACACTCCAAAGGCGCATTTCAGAGGATCCATTCTCAACTTATAGTCTCTGCATCTTTCAAAGACTTTCTGTAGAACTTCCAAGTGGGATGTTAGGTTCTTGATTTGACAACAACATCATCGACGTAGTCCTCCACTAGCTTATGCATCATGTCATGGAAGTTCGTAGTCATGGCCTGTTGATAGGTGGCTTCTGCATTCTTCGGGCCAAAAGGCATTACTGTGTAATATAAATTTCCAATGGGAGTGCAGAATGCTGTCTTGCTGGCATCGTGTTCGTACATCTTGATTCGGTTGTAGCCGCTGTAACCATCTATTAACGAGAACATCCCATGACCGCTAGTTGCATCAACGAGCATATCGATGTTGGGTAAAGGTAGATAATCTTTGGGGCAACACTTGTTTAGATTTTTAAAATCTACACAACATCTGATTTGACCATTCTTTTTTCTGACAGGAACACCGTTGGCTAGCCATGTTGTATGTTGAATGGGCTTGATGAACCCTGCATCTAATAGTTTCTGAATCTCAACTTTGATCTGCTCCTCGATGTCATGTCGAAATTGCCTATGAGGCTGCTTGACATGTTTAGACCATGAGTCTTAGCCTTGATGAGTCGAGCATAATGCATGAATGTGGTATGCTCTGAGACTCATGGATTAAGGATAAGGTGTCTGCTGAGACAGAGTAATGCATAGTTGTTGAGTCTTGATGAATTATGATATATCACTTTACCAGTTGAGGTAATAATGATGTTCTGATAATTTGGATCGACGCGTGTCCAATGAGATTGCTCGATCATGGACCTATTCTGATATGTCGAACATTTGATAGGAAATCAGATGTTGTTGGGTTATGAATTATGTAGATTGCTCTACTATGTCATGAATTGTTGAATGACAAAGTAGGGATTAAAGTATTAGTAAATATTGAACAATCGAATGTCCAATTGAATGGACGTCCAATGAAGTATTGGACGATCGGCCATGTTGATGGTCATCCAATGAGGGTGCTCTCTTACGGTAGAGAAATCAAATATGTTTGTAACAGGACCGAACATTAATTAATAATATTGATTGCTGGATCAATATAAAAAAATTCAACATTTATCGAATTATCGTAAATTCGAAACCCTAATTTTAGAGAACCCTGGATGGAGAGTTGTCCAATGTGGGTCAAGAAATATCAACCAACCAATGGGCATGAGAAACGTCCATTGGTGGTGAACGGACGTCCGAGCATATGGAGGAATGTCCATGAATAAGGATACTAGAATTATGAAAAGATATGAATTATTATTAAAATAATAATGGAGAGAGGTGGGATTAGCCATCCATGATGGTCAAAGGACTGGCCAGGTCCGGTCATGGTGGTGCAGGGGCCACCATGTCCCTCGCGCGTCCATTCCCGAAAATCTCAGGTATTTTGTTGGTCGTTTGAGCGATATTTTGGATTTTCAGAAGAGTTTGATCTTGACTGAAACTCTCAATTTTGCATGAATGAGCAAGTAGGACTTTGATCATACGTCCAAAATTCAAGAATATTAAAATAATGATTTTTAATATTTATCTTGAAAAGCATGGACGGTCGTGGGATCATTTGACTTTTTGGCTTTCTTGAAGATTTGAGCAATATTGGAGAAATATGGAAACCAGCAGTTTGCTCGAACGTGGGAGTTTCAAAATATGTGGGAGAAATAATAATAAAATAATAAAAAGGAATAGTGAGAGGCCCGGTCCTGTGACACCTCTTCCCTATTTATTATTATTATTCCTTAGTTCTTTATATTTCCTCGTTCGTCCATATTTTTGGATGCTCATTCGTGCATATTTTTGGGTGCTCGTTCGTGCATTATTGATAAGTACACTCGCTCCATTTTCTCGGGGCTTACTAGGTGGTGGCCCATATGCCCGAAAGTGAATATTTATTATTAATCCATGGAATTCTGCTGGGAAAAGCCATGAATTGAAGTAATGAAACATTGTAATGAAAATATAATATTTTATAGGAATTCAATTGATGAATATTGCGACTATAATTAATTAATTGATGGCTCTTTACTAGCATGCAATCTGTCTAGGAGCATTATATTTATTCGGGGATCGAGGTATGAGATGGTGAAAGCATCATACTTGTTCTGAACATTTATTATGCATAGTCAGGGAACATTGCGACATCCTGAAGATGTTATTGCTCTATACTAGTGGTCAATCCATCTAAGAGTCGTCCAATCATTCTCGATTCTATACAGAAGTGAGTACTGAAATTGTTCAGTATTGATGAAATATGCAAAACATTGAAAGCTCAGTTGAGAGGCTTTAATAATTGTATATTTATGCATGCTCTGAGAGGCTATACACTCAGTCAGAGATTATCGTGGCATGAGCTTTCATGCTTAAATTCCGAAATATGAATTTTACATACTCGTCCGATTGCTGGATCAGAAATATGCAAAATTACGATTTTATGATTTTAGCCTTTGTCAAAAATCTACCATCAACACCTTGTCATTGAGTTGAGCCTTTGATGATAAGTCGAAAGGACAACCTTGTTATCGTGAAGCCATGTTTGTCCCACGATCATATGGTAATCAGGTTCTTTTTCGATCACATGAAATTTGATTGTCGAGTAAATTGGCCCTACTCTCAAATCTAGATACGTGTATCAGTATGAGCTGGTCTTATTTCCTTCAAAAACAATCATCACGATCGGTTGACGGACATCTTGCTTTGTTGAAATTTGGCCGCTCTAAGGGTCTTAAGAGGAATGACATTGGCAGCAGCACCTGTGTCGATAAGAGCCTGTTTGAACTCAGAGTCATTGATACGTGCAGTCACGTATAGAGCTCGAATGTGCCCTTCTTTTGCCATCCGGTCTTCTTCAGAGAAGGTAATGTTTCTTATTGAATGATCACCCGCTGCGGATATCTCTACGACTTTTGACAATGATGGGATCAACTGCACATCAGAGGATATCTTGTTGATGAGCGTGGTGAACACACTAGCACGTTGATATTCAAGGAAATGTATAAGTTCACACAAGTTTTTGATCAAGCAGGTGGCTTTATGGCATACTGACTGTTCGCATGTGGTGAAACCATCGATTCGAAGGGAGTCGCCAATTAAAGAATTGATCATCCGTGCCGGAAGCTCCAAGTCACACGCTGAGGCGCCACTCAAATCTGTTGTCATCCTTAAAAGAAAATCAAGTATGTTGTCTATTGTTTCCTTTATCAAGTCCATGTTCCTTGAGTGGGAATCCTTGTACTCGTGCCAACTCGACCAAGTTCAGTAATACTCCGTTGATTCCACTGTGTGAAGGAGAAGTACTGGAAGAAGGAACGTGAGGAACATTAGTGTTTGAAGGATTTTTATTAAGATTAGTTGGATCTAACCTAAGACCGAGCATCTTTGAGAATTGAACTTGCCATTGAGAGATTAATCTCCCACTGTGGTCGCCAATTTATTTGTGGGTAAAAACGACTTTCGAGAGTTTCTGGTAAAAAGTGATGGAGGAGGTAAGTGCTCACTGAAGTAGGTGCTCGAAGTAGCAAATCGCCTAAATATTTAAACAAATGTACTACACGGGAGTACTTTGAGTTCGAGAGACTAATCTGTAGGACCCTGGCCTAAACCAAGACAATAGTCGTTCCAGGTTCAGTTCGGTCACAAGAGGAGGAGAAGGGTCGGTCTGTAGGAGGGAAGCTGAGATTGTGTAAAGATCAATGGAGATTGATCCGTTGGTGATGTGATGTTTTAAACTTCTTTGAAGATGATTCTCTATGTAGACTAGAGAAATCTTCTAAAAGTATTTGATAATTCGACTAGCTTAGGTTTTCTTGCAAGTCTTGTTAGTCTTTGTTATCAAATCATAGGTTCAGCAACCTATTTATTGCAGCGCATCAATCTCCTGTAAGTGGTTACAAATGAAGGAAGTGGAAGAATGGGGAAGTGGGAGATTGTGCAGAAACCACTTCCACGTTGCATGGAAGACTTGGTTGATCAACCATCCACAATTCCATTTTCTCCGTTAACTGCCAGCACGACTTACCACAACTCTCATCATGGATGTACCTCACATTGCACGTGCTGTAAGACGCCAAACCAAAACCCTAGTGATATCTCCCCAAGTGACATGAATTTATGTCTCATGTGTGAGTCTGCTTTGCAGACGTATTTAATATGTGGTCAACCTTTGACCTAAGACTATGAGTCTTATGAATTGAACAGATGAAGTTCGAGATTATGAGGAATGAAGCATGGAGTGTTAGATGATAGGTGTTGTAAAACACCTAAATTTATATCTATTGTTTATGCTTTTTTTGCGAGTATCTTGTAAATTATGTATCTTATTATTGCTTTTGAGTTTATTAGGTGCAATGGAGTCATATGGAGCGAAAAGAGCAAAGAGGTCAATTCACAAGCGATATTGGAGCCCGCTAGGATGTGCAAGAAGGAAGTGAGGAATGAACTGTCAGTTTCACAAAACTGACAGTTAAGCAACAAAGAATAGGCTGTCAGTTAACTGAGACTGACATGACAAATAATTATAGTATAACCCTTATCCGATTTATGGGTGCCTAGATAGATTCTACTTCTTACCAAGACCCTTAATTCAGAGTCTCAATCATTTTCTTATCAAAACTAGGGAGGACAGAGAAAAGAAAAATAAGCAGCAGCTCAGCTGCCGGAATTCGAGAGGAGATTGATTGTTCTGCTGTTACTATTGTTTTGATACTGATGATATTGGTAGGGTTTGATTCAGATCGAGCGAACGACTATTGTGGCCAAGAAAATCAAAGAGATGTGGTTGATTAAGGTTTGAGATCAAAATGAATCTGCTGCTGTCGATTTTGAGGTGAGACTGAGATTTACAGGGAGGAGGAATAATCTTGTTTCTCTGGAAGATGGGTTTGATCGATGTTAGGGGTTGAATTAAGGAAAGGTGGAATTAGCTGTTGATGATGTTGACTTAGAAGAAACAGAAACTAGGGTTTCTGTTGTTGTTGCTGTAAAGGAGATGAAGTGAAGTTTTGTGATGAATTAGAAGATGTTTCTGCTCATACCTTAGAAATGGAAGGATGGGTAAGGATTAAAATTGGTTTCAGTTGGAGATGGTGGTGATAGATGAAACAGATAGACAAGGTTTCTGAGCTCAGATGGATATGGAAGTTTTAGTCTTTGTGTGTGACAAGATTGGCAGATGGAGTGCAGGTTAGATGGATTGCTTGAGGTGAAACTGGTACTGCAGCTAACAAATGGGACTGAGCTTAAGGTAATGGTGTTTGAGCAGTAATTGAAGAATGAGTTGCAGTAGCAGTAAGGCACTGGTGGTGTTAGGTCTGGTAGTTGTTGTTGCCAGGCTGAGAAATAATGGGTTGTGGCCATGGATTCATGGTTGTATTGAAGATTATGAGAGCGCAAGCAAGACAGCAAAGACGGTTATGAAGTTGCAGCGATGGAAGAGTGAACCAGGTTTTGATGGCAGGTGAATGAGTTGAAGCACCAGCTGAGACTGCGAATGATGACTGTATGTTGGGAATTGAATTCAAACAATGGTTTGTTGGCTGAGAGTTCAGGAAGGAATTGCAGTTAGGGTCTGTGGAATTGGTGGTGGTCATGAAGTGATTATGAACTAAAATATTAGTTTGGTCTGTGATTATTAGGAAGTTGCTGCTATGAATGCATTGATGTTGCGGGAACTGAGTTGTAGATGGATTTGTCTTGGCAGATAGCTTGGATGTGGTAGTGCTGTGTTAACAGAGAAGCTGTCTGTATTGGGTATGAGCTACAGGGAAGCATAAGATCTGTCGCTGTTCATATAAGAAGATGATGGCCATGGAGGTTGTGAAGAATGAATGCATGAGATGGAACTGATTGGTTGTGTGGAGCTGAGCAGGTGTTGGTGCACTTGGTGGTAACTACAGGGTACAAGCTTGATGCAGCGAGGCTGTGACAGTGTTGAAGGTGAAATCTCAAAGAGAAAGAATCTCAAAGAGAAAGAAACAGTAGCTGAGATGATTTGTTAGTGGAATTGAATTTGCTGGTAGAGCAGCAAGAATAATTGGTGTTGGTGGTAGTTGTAATGGCTAGGCTAGCTGCTTTTGTAAAGCAAAGAAAAAGAAATAAGACAAGTTAGTTGGTGGTACTGATATTGTTATAGCATTGCTCGGTCGAACTCGCAAGCGTTGCTATCTCAAGCTTGTTTGTCAAGTTTAGTTGCCAAAACTATAAGTCTTGATTTCTAGTCTACTTATAGCTAAGTCTCGGATTAGGATAGTAAGTGTAGTTGAGCCTTAGACTCCACGACGTTCATCGAATGAAGACGAAGAACTACTCAAGGGAACTTGTGGAACTTCATCAACAAAAAGTATGTGGAGACTTGAACTTATCTATCACTAAAAAATCTATCTATTCTATCTCCTATTTGAGACAAAAGTCGTATTGCTATATAGACTTCAATTATACACATTTGCTATTTCGAGCCGAGTCTATCTCGCTTATCTATTTCTCGAAATATGTGTTGGTAAGCTTTCACTTTAGCCAAATTCATCTTTACTCGTGACGAAAGTCATGTTGATTATTTCAATAACTTGAAAATCGCTTTGATGAAAATAGTTTGTGAATAACAACTATTTTAACATCCTCTAAGAAAGTTTTAATGATTGAAATGAGAGTTTAGTACAAGTAACCATGTTTGGATATAAACATAGTGTGTTCTCACATTTGTGTAAAAGTCCAAAAACTGGGAACCCAAAGTATGCGTACCCGTACGCGTACTGGCGGTTGGTTGAAATCCGGGTAAGTATGCGTACCCGTACGCATACTGGCGGAAGTTTCACGTCCGTGAATTTCTGCTGGAGTTTGGAAGTGAAACACTAACTCAATCCGGTTATTTAAGTACGCGTACTCGTTTGCATACTTAAGTAGGTTACTTTCTAACATCGGTTTGTTCATGAACTAAAACATTTATATAATAAGGAATGCAATCTTTGAAAACCGTGGCTATAATGTTCATGAATTGATTCGAGTGAATCAAAATCGATTTTGTTTCGATTGTGTCTTACGTACTTCTATGAGATCTAAGCAATTGAACAACTCTCTAACTAGTTCATTTGAGTCATTTGAACTAGTTATGGTAAAGATGAATAAGGTTGATATGAAAGTACTCATATGGCTAACCATTGGTTAACTATTGTTGAATCGACTAAGTGTACACGTTTAGGTAAGGTTACTCAAACCTAAATGAAGTTACATTTTATTTGTGTATAACAAGCTAAGTTCGATCTAACGGTTGAAAGATATTAGCTTGAATCTAATCAGGTTTTCATCTAAGGGTGAATATTGAATGCTTTGTTACCAAGTTAACTTAGATTGCAAACCCTGATTTTAAATCAATATAAAGGAGAACTCTAGCAACTAGGAAACCTAATCCCCACACCTCCTGTGTGATACTAGTTGTATAAGCTAAAGTCAATTCTCCTTTAACCTTAGGTTTTTCACGAAACCCTGTAGGTTAACAACTTAAAGACTTTATTGGGATTGTGAAGCTAGACCCAACTATTTTCTCTGTAGTTGCGTGATCTGATCGTGTTGTTTTCTATCGTGTTTGAGTAATGGCTCTTGATATTATTACAAGGGTGCCCAGTTCGGACTTGCTGGTGACTAATTGTAGCTTAGTACATGGAATGGTTGAAGCTGCAATGTTGGTGAATGATGCAGTTGAGACAATGGGTTCTGGTTTGAATCAGTGGTACTGTGTTATTGAACTAGAGGAGAAGATTGTGGAGGAGACTCAGATGTTGGTACTGAGTGTATTAGGAATTGCAGGTGATGGCAATACAAGGGCAGTCGCGGTGATGCTGAGAAGAGTTGCAAGAGTAAGCTGAATTGTAGGGAGCGAGAAATGATGTGGATGCTCATAATGTGCTGATGTTGAAGCTGCAGCAAGAACGAGAAGGTAACTGGTGGGTTCTGGTGGCTTGAACTGAAATGAATGAAATCAAATACAGCTGCAATTGGAAAGGCCTGAAATTTGGCCTGGAAACGGGCATAATACAGCCTGAACTCGGCTAATTTCTGGTTCAGGCGAGTTGACTCAGATGGACTTGGACCTGTTTTGGATGGGCTTAACTCATAGGATGGTTCAGGCGACATAAGGTGAAGGCAGAAGAGTATAAAAAAAGAAAAGAAGAGTCTCTTATGGATTATCTCGGAAAATATTTTGCTCTAGCAGTGCTAGAGCAAATATGATCTAGCAGCATGAAAGCCTGACATTTGGCTAAGTTGACATCAGCAAACTCTTTAGGTTAACTAGAGTTATCATTCCCTACGGTTACAGATTTTCTTTTTCCCATCGTTTTAGTTGCTGTATTTTTACAGTGAAAAAACACAAAAACTCATAGGTTGACTACCTCAGACAAATCAAAAGAGGAAAAGGAAGATATGGAGTTGACGAATTAATTTATAAGCGTAAGGTTGTATAACGATAATAAGAATACTATAGTATTGAAGGTGACCTTTAGCTGATATGGTAATAACTTCATCTCTGTAACGTGAACGATCAGGCAAAGATATTGAGAAAAATAATTAAATGAAGTTTTGGTTAATTGGGTATAAGTTTATGGTGCTTAAAAAAAATGTTCTTAATGAAGGAAAACAAAAGAAGAAGAAAATAACTACGGTTAACCTAAATAGTTTGCTGACGTCAACAATAGCCACATGTCAGGCTTTCATGCTGCTAGATCATGTTTTCTCTAGCACTGCTAGAGCAAAATATTTTCCGATTATCTCTGCTTCTACTTTTGTTCTAGGGTTTAGACATGAAAACCTTTCTTTTTCTTCTTGTTATGAACTCCATGAACATGAGCTAATTTTATTTTGGTTATGGATTAAGTTGATTTCACATAACATGATTTTGGGTTTAATGAATTAGTTTTGTCTCATATTTATCGTTTACGATTCTCTGAAAATATAGTTATATGCTTGACATATTATAACATGATTTGATTGATTGTTTTGTCAAGTTGCAAATTGGTAGAACTTGTAATCACATCTATTGCTAGTTTAGGATTTATTATACGTAAAAGTGATAATCCTTGAATACAAGTAGCACAAATATGATTATAGGTTGTGGTGATACATCCTTATGATCATATGTGAATCGTGACCTTTGTTAAATTGTGTACGCAATGTATTTCAATTGCATTGATTGGCCTGATTTCATAGAACTTAATACATCTAGGGAATTAAACTTGATTAGTGCTTTTACACGTTAGGTTGTTCTCTTAGATAGAATTCATACTCGCATCTTTTAATGTGTTTATTGATGACAAGAGGAAATTAGCGGGATATTCTTGCAATCAAGATATCCTAGGGCCTTTGATAATGAGAGATTAAATATCAATTCTAGTTATTAAGACAAGAACATGTTAGTGAATCAAAACGAAATCCTTGACCAATATCTTCATCTTATTGATTCGTTTACTTTTGTTTATTTACTTTTGTTTTAGTTATATAAAAATCAGAAACCCCCCTTTGTTTTATATAGGAAACCGAAACATATTGACAACCTAGTCCTCTATGTGGGAACGATCCTTTCTTGCCCTTGCTATATTATATATTTTGAGTAGTAAGAAAGTGTAATTTATTTTTGATGCCTACGACAGCGATGATTTGATCAGCGACATGCTCTGTAGACGTTGAATTAGGTCATGGAATATAATTATGCTAGTTGAAGAAGTAATGATAGTCGAATGACTTGGTGATGGTTTGATGAGATTGCTGGATCGATCATAAACCATCAAGTTGTGCACTGAGCACTTATAAAAATAATCATTGTTGAATGATTATAGAAGTTTTTCTCATGTCACGAGTCAGCCGAATGACGAGATTATAATATTAAATACTGGTCGACTGGCGAACCAAAGGTTGGTTGATGAACCAATAAAATACTGATAGCTGGATCAGTATGAGATTCTCAAATGTTGATAGATGAATCAACATGAGAAATACTGCGACTCAAGTATTGATAGTCGAATCAATATGAGGAATATTGTTCTCTAGAGCAATTAAATATTGATAGCTGAATCAATATTACCATAGGTGGCGGTTCTGAACCTTGTTGGCCGTGACCCATTGCTAGCTGAGGCAATCAGGGCATTGACAGATGAAACACTGATAGTCGGAGCAATTAACTGCTAGTCAGAGCAAATACTGCTAGATTTATGAATAATTGGTAGTGAGACTAAATAATTGGTACTAAGCTTTAAACTCATATTTCGAGAAATATATCAACGAGATAAACTTGGCCCGAAATTTCAATGTGTATATAATTTAAAGTTTATTTAGCCATACGACTTAGTATCATTAGAAGATAGAATAAAATATATATCTGAGTGATAGATAAGTTTAGTCTCCACGTACCTTTTTTCGTCGAAGTTCCTCCAAAGTCTTCAGTTGACCTTCTTCTTCCAATGGTGAACGCCGTGAAATCCAGAACTCAACTACACTCTTCTATCCTAGTTAGATACATGTCTAATAGTAGACTAGAAACCAAAATATAGCTTTGATCATCTAAATTTGACAACAATATTGAGATAGCAACACTTGTGAGTTCGACCGAGCAATGCTATTATATCTTGTATTCCAACTTTCCAAATAGGGTGTTTCGTAATGCCAAAAAAAAAACTCTTAAAATCAATGCTATCCAAAGAGACTTCTGGTGGGGTATTTAATAAAATTTAAAAGGATTTTATCCAAAGGCTTGGTCAAGCCTGTGCAAACCAATTCACAAAGGAGGTTTAGGATTCAGAGATGCTCTTAAGGACGATATGGTAATGCCGACTAAGGTAGCATAAAGGCTGATAAATGAGTCAGATTCTCTTTGGGCATCACTTTTGGAATCTAAGGATTTTAGGAAAAAATATGCATCAATAGTCAAAACTGCTAAGACTAGCTCTTGGATTTAGAAGTGCATTATTAAATATCCGAAACTCATAAATTATAATAGTATATGAGAACTGGCAAATGGTTACAGTATCAACATTTGGGATGATATTTGTGTACCTAACCTAGGAAGTAATCGAGTTCCTTTTCATAATACTAGCAACAATTCTCTAACACTTGTGGCTAATCTTATAGGCCCAATCACTAAAAAGTGGAAAACCTCTTTGATAAACATTATGTTTCCAGTGTAACTGGCAAGGAAAATATGCAATTTTAACCTTTCCACAAATAGGAGTAATGATTTAAGATTAGATAAACTGAGATGGTTGTTAACTTCCTCTGGTGAATTCATCAAATCCATGTATGACAAACTAAATGAAAATAATCAGAATACCAATAACCTTAATATGCAAGATCAATTTTGGATTTTTTTTGGGAAATTAGAAATTTCCCAAAGAATCAAACTTTTTCCATGGAAATGTCTTGAAAATGCACTTCCTGCAAATATTATATTATATGGTATCGTCAAAGATATCTCACCTTCTTGTTCTTTTGGATGTGAATAAGTAGAAATTATTGAACACCTTTTTTTCCATTGTCATCTTGCTAAATTTATATGGTCATGTGCAATCTCAATTCAATAGTTCAACCAAGTTTCTTGAAGTATGTAAGATTTAGATGCAAACACCTATAAACTCAATGTCCATTGAACTAGCTCTGACCAAAACGTGGTTCATATGGAAGGAAAGATGTATTAAAGTTTTTCAAGAAAAACTCTCCAATTCAGGTGCCTTTAGTTATTCAGAGTTATATCCATTATTGGACTATAACAAATACTGCTCCCGAAAAAGATAAACTCTGGAATTAGGAAGAAAGCAAAAAAGTGAACCTGACCAGACATAATGAAACACAAAATCAATGTGGATGCAGCTTGGATTTCAAAGACTAGACCCTATAGTTTTGCTCTAACCCTCAAAGATGATGCATGCGAATTTGAAAAGGAAAAACAAGACTCTCTGCAAGAAAAAACAGAAGCTTTGGTGCTTCTTCAACCAACACAATGGGCCAACAAAATAAACTTCAACAATTTTAAAGTAGAAGGAGACTGCAAAAGTTTAATTGGTAATCTGAATAAGGTTTCTTCATCCATCTCATGGTGAAGCAAAACTATTTTGGAGGATACAAGGAAGATAACGGATTATTGTTTGATTTTACATGCTTTTTATTTTGTGCACAAATCTGCCAATGTCGTGGCAGACAATTTAGTTAATTAAGCAAAAAACTATTTACGTAATCTTAGTTGGGACTATGTCCCACACCTTTGTATTATCCAAAAATTATTAGTAGATAAATCCAATATTGAGAGAGATATCATCACCAATCCGATATTAGATGACTCTGTATTAATGTGGTAAATTTGGCTACTAACGTCCAAAATTAGCCTTTTGATGAATTCCTAATTTGCGAAAAATAAATAAAAAATAATACATATACACATCGTAGACGGTATAATCTTGTTGGAAGTTTAGAACCCTTAAAGAAACAACTTTCTTGGAGTTTGAACCAAACTAAATTACATGGATGCTAATGGGATACGAGTTTAATGCGAAGGGTACCAAACTCATATAGGACAAACAAGAAAAGGCATTAGTATGCATTAATTTGGTACCCTCCTGTTGTCGTTTTTTTTGTGGTAAGTAAGGTTGTCGTTCACTCGGACTTGTGAAGATTCGAGTTTTTAAATTTAATAAAAATATATACAAAAATATTAAACAATGGTGAGAGGTACTGGGATTCGGGATTCCACCGAATTCAAAACATAAGGTTCAATTATTAATTCTTTGACAATTTTAGCTCAAGAAAAACAAGGACTCTATTTTTGCCAAGGTAGATTCTCAAAACATTGATTGTAAATCCTAAGTATGATGTATCAAAACACCTAAGCTAAGCATACATCATCAAATTAAATGACAACCAATTAATTCAAATCATAATTTCAATTAAAATTAATGCAAAAGTCTTAAAAAGAATTAATAAAATTACCCCAAGTATGATATTCGTCTTCCTCCGTCATCCCAGTGTTTGGGTTTAGCTCCTCATGGTAAAAACATGCTCAAAAGATAGAAACATGGCTCAAAAGGTGTTTTTATTGAAGAGAAATAATAATACAGCGAATCTGCAACGCTTTTATGGCGTTACAGAATCACCGATACAACTGAAGTGCTGTTAATAAACGATAATATAAGACTGCTTCTGCGACGGTTTTGTGTGGGTCGAAGTTCTTCGTGTTCTTCGCGACTGTTCAGTGTGCGTCTTATGTTCTTCATGTTCTTCAGCTCCGCACCAGCAGAAAACAGCAGCAGCAGCGGCCTGTAAACCTCTGATTCTCGCCTCCTCAGCCCTTCTCAGCCCCCCAAACTCTCGACACCCCTTATATATGACCCAACCAATCTATTTATATCAAAAAGAGC